>SNQJ01S0225933.1:0-19809 GCA_010110895.2 Picea sitchensis | reverse complement strand
CGGTTAGAACTTTATATTATAAATAAAGACACCGGCCAATGCGAAAAGGGTCGATGGTTTTTGTAAGAACTCTTTCTTTTGGTTGTTAAGAATTATTTTGATACTCCTATGAATTGAGAAGTCCTTCTGGACCAAAGACAAAAACCTATTTTCATTAGATGCATGTGATTGGACTTGGAGAAGAACTACTTCCTATCCTTTTTCATGAATGATGCGGTAATAAGTAAGAGCAATTAATTTTTTTGTCAAGTTATCTAGTGCAATGTCTTGATGTTCTTTGCTTTAATGATGAAGATAAATCATTGTGTTATTATGTAATGAATGGTTATGGTAGATGAATTATTTTTCTTTCCATCATCTTGTTGCATATGTGTTTTCTTTTCTGATAGTTAGTTTTTCAGACAGTAATTGAATGCTCACATGGTTAATGTATTAGTACTAGGCCTATGGTATCAAGTAATTGCCTGTATGTTGAGCAACGAGTTATCCCAATCTTAACCTCTTCCCCAATAGTTAAAAATTAATCATGTTTTTTGTCAAGTTGGTTTATACTGGCTTGTATCTCTCATATCAGCCCCACTCAAGAGAAAATACAGAAGAAAATAGTCTTAAATGAAGGAAGAGCCTTCACAAAGAAACACAAATCCCATCGATAAATTGGTCGGATCGCAAGATCTGGAGAACTATTCCATTTTAAACGCTGCAGAGTCTAATTGGGCCTTGGTGGCAGGTTTGGTTCCTACTGTTGAGTCAAGGGATTTAGGACCCATCAAAAAAATTGGCACTAGAAGGAGGGCCTGAGAATGAATGGTTGAATATATATTTTATCTATTATTTCAAAAGGCCTACAGATTCATAACATCCCACATGCAAGGCTAGTCCATCACAAGACAACCTACACACATTGAGTATTCCCGAAATGGATAACTCACCCCAGCTCGAGGAAGAAACTTTTCACCCTAAAATACCTTATGCCCTTCCTCAAGAGGAAGTGAATCAATTCAGGAGAATCACTAGAGCCTACGCCCGGCAGATCGGTCCGTTGTCCTTAGCTCCCATCCTCCCTCAAATAAAAAACAAAGGAGAACAGTGGTTATCACTTTTGACAAAGTTTTCATACACTCTGTAGAAGACTTAATAGATTTCATAATTATCGAAATCCAAGAACCTCTCGATCTGATACCTGAAACACCAATCACCGATGACTCTGAGCCAAATGAATTTTAGGAAGAAGAAGAGTTTGAATCGGATTTTGAAGACATGGAGGATAATAATAACCATGAGGAAGAAAGTGAAATCTCGCTTCAGAACAATCATCCCTGGTTTTCTGGAGACGTCGTGGTCGTCCCTGGATGAGTACATAATCTTCCTCGGCATCCAGAGAAACTGTTTCCTAAGTACGACCCCGAAACTTCGGGATTAGGTGAATATCATATCAAGAATTTCATACTCGCGATTAGACTTATGAACATTCAATATGAAGACGTAGTCTGCAGACTCTTTCGATACAAGTTTTAAAATTCATCTTCCACATGGTATTTCAACTTTCCAGTAGGATCGATAACCAGCTAGACCAAGTTCCAGAAATATTTTCTAGATAAATTTGCAGAGCAAACTACTACGAGATCCCTGATGGATGAGTTGTTTGCAACCACCATGAGTGTGAAAGAGAGGGTCAAATATTTCAATCAAAGATTCATGACCATATTAAACAAATTCCATCCCACGGCAAAACCAACTCAAGAGTTGAAAATGAAGGTTTATGCCAACACGCTCCCATCTTTTATTTCTATGTTTGTAAAAAGAGCCGCTAAGAAAACCCTCGCGAAAATTTTTGAGGAGTCCAAGACAATATAATTTCATATGAGAGGATGTAAAGAGGGCCAGGTCTCCTTAGTAAAAAAATAAATCCAGCCTCCTCCCAGGAGAGAACTCCTTCTGATAAGACCTCTGGGAAAACCGCTTGAACAGACTCCCGATAAAGTTGATGGTGATATAGAATATCTACAATGCATGGTTAAAAAGTTATCAAATGAAATCATAGACAAGGAAGAGAAATGGAGGGGAGGGAAACCAAGGCCAAAGGCCCTATAAGACTTTCTTTAAAAGAAACCCACCTTTCAAAGCAAATGAACCTCCCCCAGCTAACTTAAATATCAATCTAGGGAATGTCGTGTCTGATTATTTCTGTACTTATCATCAGGAGAACCACTCCAAAAGAGACTTCCCTCAATGGTTACATGCCATGAATTTGATGGCCAATCGTTTTCTAGATGAAGTCTCCCTGGCCAAACATCCAAGAATTTCGGTTATGAATATGGTTGACCAGGAAGAAGTTGGCCCACCACGAGATACAACCATGCTGATATGGGATCTCGACCTGATCATGCCTTTCGACGATCTTTTTAATTCTCTGGAAAAACCCATGGAAGTTTCGGCAATACAGAAATTCAGTAAAGGTCCACCTGGCTCAAAAGACATTGACGCCACCCGAGCTTTGCAAAGTAAGTTAAATCCTGAACACCCAAAAACGTCTTTCACTCTCTGTAAAAAACCTATAAGCATTCATACCCAAGAGTCACCCAAAATAGATTACAACGTGGTCAAAGATTTGAAGAAGCTAAAGGCCAATATTTCAGTTATGGATATATGCAGGATCCCTCAGTAGAAAGACTTTTTGTTATAGGCCTTGATCTCTGCAGAAAACTGGACGACAAACAATTGCTCGGAAAGGAGTTTGACTCACATGGATCCGGTGGGAAAACCAACTGTGAATACCTATTCTGGAGATAGAAAGGAAAAACCTTTTGTTCCCCCATTCCTCCTAACATTTAAAATATTCAATAGGAACCTTGATAATTGTTTGGCAGATTCTGGAGCATCCTCCAACATCATGCCCTTGTTTGTTTGCAAGAAATTGAATTATGTTCCTCTCAAGAGAGATAAACATGTTATACAACTGGATAGGACCCAGGTCAAGGTTGTAGGAGAAATCAAAGATGTGATTATCAGAATATCGATGCACCACACGTTTGTGCAAGTGATCGACATTATTGTAGTGGATATCCCAGAGGTATATGGGCTATTATTGAGTCGATATTGGTCTGAAAAGATAAATTGATACTTCAGTATGGACTGGGAACACCTCTGGTTACCACTAAAGGGATACAAGAACAAGATCAAAATCGACAGGGAGAGATATCTAAAACATACAATCACTGAATTAGAAACTGATAACGAGCCCTCATCCATAGATTTCCCCATACTGGGAAATTATTCCTGCGAATCCTACTTCGGAAATTTCGCCGCCCTCCTATCCAATGTTCCTCTTACCCAAAACTCTGAATTGATTTTCCAAGAGAAATCACCAATACCGATAGGAGACATCCTTTTCTACCAAAACTCGGCAATAGAGATGGAAAAACAAGAGGTCGGGGAGCAAGAAAATAATAAGGGGAACGGAAATAGTGATTCCCGTTCACAAATTTGGACCCTCTATTTTGATGGATCTAAATCTCAAGAAGGGTCTGGAGCAGGATGCATCCTCATCAATCCTATTGGTAAACAACATTTCTTGTCCTGTAGGCTAGAATTTGAATTCACCGACAACACTGTTGAATATGAAGCTCTAGTACAAGGATTAAGGAAAGCCATAGATTTGGATGTCAAAGTATTGAAAGTTTTCAGGGACTCTGAAATTATTGTTAGACAAGTAATAAATACTATACATTGCAATTATCCTCATATGAAGAACTATCAACAGGAGGTGCATAGGTTAATAGAACACTTTGAGGCTTTAACATCACTGTGATCCCCAGAACAAAGAATATTCTTGCTGACTCCTTGGCCACAACCACTTCTAGGTTGTCGCCTTTAGAATATTATGAATCCTCCTGATTCACTGTGGATTTTCTCTTCAAACCGTTGATACCTAATAACATTTCCAATTGGAAAGTCTTCGAAGGAGATGAGCAAATCATAAACTTATTGACTAACCAAGAAAATTTCAAATACTTCACTAATGACGATGAAGAATTCCAAGAGATGTCCACATAAACTGATCCTCGGTCGGGGTGACCCACGGGTAAATCAAAGGGTCACACAATCCTGAAAGGGATAGCTAATCTAGAAAAAAAAATTGATCTCAAGGAGTGATTTAAGGGACCCAAAAACGTAAAGACTGGTAGCTCTTGTCCCCTGCATGAAACTATAAATCTTGGGACCCCAGAGAATCCAAAGAATGTGAATCTGGGAAAGACTATATCTAAAGAGGAGAGGAAATCTTGCCTCAAATTATTCAGACAATACCAGGATGTCTTTACGTGGCCTTATAGGGATTTGAAAACGTATGATACCTTCATCATTCAACACACCATCCCTTTAAAACCCGAAGTAAAACATTTCCAACAAAATCTCTTAAAGTATCACCCATCCCTGGAACCTCTTATGTATCAGGAATTAAAGAAGCTTTTAGATGCGAAGATCAATTTTCATGTTAGGCATTCCGCTTGGGTAGTGAACCTTGTTTCGGTGAGGAAAAAGTCATGGGAAATCTGCCTATGTGTAGATTTTAGGAACCTAAACAAGGCTTCAGAAAAGGAAAATTACCTAGTCCCACCGATGGAACAACTCCTACAAACCATATCTAGCTCAGAGATATTCTCTCTACTAGATATTCTCTCTACTAGACGATTTCTCAGGTTATAACCAAGTCCTTGTTTCAGAGGATGATCATTTAAAAACCACTTTCTGAACCAAATGGGGAACCTTCGCTTATAAGCACATGTTGTTTGGTTTAATTAACGTAGGATCAACCTTCCAAAGAGCCATGGACATAGCTTTCCAGGGATTAATCAATAGATGCATGGTAGTGTATCTAGATGACATAACAGTGTATTCAAAGAACAGATAAGAGCACATCCAACACTTAACTCAAATTTTAGAGAGGTGTAGGAAATATGGTATATCCTTAAACCCTAAGAAAACTATCTTCGGTGTTGAGGAAGGTAATTTGTTAGGTAACATTATATCTCAAGCAGGGATTCGCATAGACCCAAAAATGATTAAATCCATAGCTCAACTTCCCATACCCCATAACAAGAAAGCTATGTAGTCTTTTCTCGGGAAAATCAATTTTGTGAGGAAGTTCACTCCCGATTTCACAAAAATCATCAAACCCTTACAAAATATGATTCACAAAGATGTCGAATTCAAATGGGATGATGTGCGAAAAGACGCCTTCAACAATATCAAAGATGCCATTTCCTGGGCCCAGTGTTTCGAAGTCCCGATTTCAATAGATACCTTTTCCTTTATACTTTCTCCTCCAATAAATTTCTAGTTGCAGTCTTGATTTAGAAGGATGATGGCAACAACAAAGCCCTGTGTCATTTATGAGTACTAAACTTCAAGGATCTGAGTTCAATTATCCTGTTGTAGACAAACAGGCCTACACGGTTTATAAGGCGGTAAAAAATTTCAGGTCTTACATCCTCAAGAATCACACCAAAGTAATTATGTCGCACCCCACAGTTCGATCCTTGTTCACCCAGCAGGAAATGGGGGAATTAAGGGGGAACTGGATGGCAGTAGTCCAGGAATTTGATCTAGATATAAAACCTGCAAAACTAGTAAAAGGACAAGGTTTGTGCAAGCTTGCATCTGAAGCCCAAGATCAAGTGAATGAAGATCTCGGATGGGAGAACAAGATGGAACTATGGTGTGGTGAACTAGCATACATCTTCCCAGGACAAGAATTTTGGTATAAAGATTTAACTTATCTTCTACATCATAGGACTTGTCCCGAAAACCTCAGTCCTAGAGAAAGGAGAGCCCTAAGATTAAAATCTGCACAATATCGTCTTATAAATTTGGTGTTGTTCCAGATCAATTACAATAGGGTACTATTAAGATGTCTTGAAGGAAGGGATGCAAACAAATCCCTGAATGAACTCCATGATGGACTCTCTGGGGGACATTTTGTAGGAAACACTACCGCTCACAAGATTCTGAGAGCCGACTATTATTGGCCCACCTTTTTCAAAGACGCTCATACTTATGCTAGAAACTATAAGACTTGTCAAATAAGCGTTGGGAAGGAGAAAAGAGCGGTGGTCCCAATCCAAGCTATTACTGTCTCTCGGCCTTTCGAGCAGTGGGGGTTGGATATCATAGGAGAAATCACACCTAGCTCCTCAAAACTGCACAAGTACATTCTTACTGCCACCGACTATTTCACAAGATGGACAGAGACCATTCCTCTAACTCATGTGAATGGGAAGGTGGCTATCTAATTCATAGAGAAGAAACTGATCACGAGGTTTGATGTCCCTTATGTTCTGGTCTTCGATAACACAACTTACTTTTATTCAACCCTATTGACAAAGTTTGCTCTGGAAAAAGGAATCATAATCAAGTACTCTACAAATTACTATCCCTAGGGAAATGGTCTGGGTGAATCGACTAATAAAAACCTAGTAAGGATATTAAATAAGACGATGACGGATAACCAAATAAATTGGCATAATCTACTCTATAATTCTTTTTGGGTCGATAGGGTCATGCCTAATGAAGCCATACGAAATTCCCCACACTTTCTGGTCTATGGGCAAGAATCCATCCTCCCAAATGGACTCTATCTCTTGTCTCTTCAGCTGGCCCAAGATTCCAACGAAGAACCCTCATCGTCCATAAAAAAAAGGATTAACACTCTGCTCATGTTGGAATAAGAGAGAGAAAATGCTAAGTTGAAATTCCTATCTCACCAACAGATAGTGAAAATATGGTTCAATAAGAATAAGGCTAAAGAAAAGAATTTTGAAGTAGGAGAATTAGTCCTAAAGTGGGACAGAACAAATTAACCTAAAGGGAAACAGTCCAAGTTTCAAATTCTATGGCTTGGACCTTTCCAGGTAGTTGAGAAAATTGGGGCAGCCACTTATTGATTGCAGAGTCTGAGGGGAGAACCTGATGACCTCCCATTAAATGGCCAAGCCCTAAAATAATACTTCCAGTAAAAAGTTAAAAAAAAAAATCAGGTCACGAGTCAGGGTCAAAGGAAATGAAGGAGGAACAAAGATTCTTCTTTCACTCAGTGAATCGCCATTTGTTGAGCACTCAACACACCCTAAAATTGTATGTTCATTTTTTACTTTCGGGTACCACTTGATCCTTTACACTATCCATTTTGCCTTTAGTATGAAACTGATACTTGCGGTTATTTTTATGTTCATGTTTGAATTTTCTAAAGCTTCCCTGAACATACAACAAAGAATCATCATAATCATTAAAGGGTCCTTAACAAGCTACTTAAGGAATCGGCACACTAAAGCTTTCCCCGATGCACTTAGGATTTTGGCATCGGTAAACGTTAAAGGTGATGAAAATCATTTGATAAGTTTAAAATAATGGAACACTGATCTTCATTGGCGTCAACAAATGAAAGTCTTTCTTTTTACGATCGAAATTTGGCAGAGGTATCGTCAAATACCGACCCGTTTGGCTTCGGCAGGAAAGAAAAAAGGTAAGCATCGCGCAAAGAGAAGAGCGGTATCGTTGATTTCCGACACCCAACATGATTTCGATGTCAGGGAGTTACAAAATCCAATACACATAAAAGCTTACATTTTGAATTGTCGATCCTTGACGCCACCCAAGTATAGGTAGTCACAATATCTTTTTAGTTCTTTCGACGTAAGTAGATCCCCGAAGTGCAATCCTTACCCACCATCTGAATGCCAAATTGTATGTTCAAATACTTTAAGTAACCCCGGGTTGATAAGCCACATCAACATCAATCAATATCGGAATTTTTAGAGGGAACATATCAACAAATTCACATTGCAAAAACGTAACAATTATTAAATCATATAATTTGCACAAAAACTCAGATAAAAGAACGTAGTTAATTTACATTCAAAAGGGAATGGGATACATTCAAGAAGCTTCAAGTTTTCATATAATTAGAAAAATTCCCGCCAAACTTGGGCTACATTTAAATAGATATCGTCAGAATCTTTACTGACCAGCCCGGCCATAGTAAGAGTACAAAATCCTTACTACAAAAGAGAAGAAATATTAAGCGTCACTTCAGGGAACGCAAAGAAAAGGCTCACCCATTATGCATCTCCTACGATCACACCTTCTCCTGTACTACTTCTCGCATCCTATAAAGTTTCCACTCCCTCTTTTGTTTCCATCCTCTATGCCTCACGTAACTGCACAATTGTGTCTTGAGATTCTCAAAGTTGTCTCTGGAGCCAAATTGTTCTTCCTCTGTGACCCTTTGACGCTGATACCTCTTGGTTCTTCATTTCCAACTGGCTCCATAACTCTCTATTTTCTTGGTAGAGTTCAACTATAGCAAGTAGGGCCTGCTCTAACTGCTGGATGGACTCTTAACGGGAGAACCTAGTTCTTTTTCCCTCCCCTTTCGTTCCCCGCTTCCTTTACTAGCAGTCCCCACAAGCCCTCACCAATAAGTAAGTGTCATAGACCCCTCAGTGGTAGCATGTATACTCAGCTCAGCTTGGGGGCAATCTTCCTCCCTTTTTCCCGTGTATTTCCTAGGCCTCCCTCTTCTCCGTGGCATCTGCTCCTGTGGGGGTGCGGTCTCTAGCATACCTCCTTCAGGCGTACTTATCTCCACCCCAACTTCTGCTAGAGGCACTGGCACCCTCTTCGAATGAAATCCTATACCACTTGTCGAAGCCTCGAGGGCACTGGAGGCCAATAAGAATGAATCCCAGGCACGTTGGGGCTCAGACCTGGCACTCTGGCTACCTCGCAAACCCCGTCCCTTGTTAGGAGGGGATCCCATAATGAAACAACATGGTGGATTGTATGCCTACAGGTATTAAAGGACCACTACACCGAGTTTCTCCTGAATAAACACAAAAGATTAGTGTCATAGAGGCATAAACTCGACTTATGCATGGAATTCCCCATAGAATTCCTATAATTTATAGCTAAACAAAGAAGAAAACCAGAGCATGCCAAAAGAACACTCATGCTTCGTGACAAGATGCCTTGAATACTTAACATGTCACAGCTACTCATCGAATGTAATCCAAAATGCTTAAAGTGTCGTTGATCGGAGTTGCAGAGAATGTGTAGTATAATCATTCCAATCTCTTTAAACTCCCCAGATTCCATTATTGACGAATGATAGTTGACACACTTGGTAATACATATTTTGGAAGCATTTAATGACTTCCTTACTACGGTATCCAAACTTCTGGGAGCATACATGTGCACCCTCAACCCTGGCATCCTTTCCCGGTCCCAAAGGTCGAGCAACTACTATGACGGTTCCAACGCTCGTATCTGTCGTACTCAATTTTCCATGCTTTGGCGCACTGACATGACTCGTTTAAACTGAAGAGGAGCAGTAGCGCAGATAAAAGATGTTGCATGTCATTCAAAGGAACAATTGGGATCATGTAAGTATTAAACGATCGACACTAACGAGCTCCCAAGGTACACACCGGTCATTTATGTTTGTTGGTATCTTATGTCATATTGATCGATCGCTAAACTACTCAACCCCACTTGCAAGAAAGATTCCCCAATCACCAAACAAATCTTGCTCCGTGATCTCACCGATGAAGCCAAAAGAAACACCGAAGAAGAATGGATAGAGTGATGAACGATGTCGAGTTCCCCGAGTTCAACACCCCCGATAATTTCATTGACTTGAGAGACATGGTCAAGATGCATGTCGAACAATATGTTCTATGGACCGAAGAGTTCTCAAAAATAGTCGATGCAAGGCCAGGGCAAGTACAATAATTCACAGAACATCCGATCAAATCCCAAACCATGCTACAACAGTTGAAATTTAGTTTAGTAAAGTACCGGGTGCATGATGTAGACATAAGGGGAATATATGCGACCCCGATGGAACAACATAGATTTCCATGGGCTCAAACTTGTGAAAAACTATTTGTCAACTGGACTGAATACGAGAGCAGTCATCCTTTTCAAGAAGTATCTCTGGACGACTGTTAAAAAAGTTGTTAGAAGATAACACCACGTGGCGATTTTTGTTTTGTTTAAACTGAAATTAACCGTTAGTTTTGGTTAGAACTTTATATTATAAATAAAGATATCGGCCAATGAGGAAAGGGTTGATGGTTTTTTTAAGAACTCTTTCTTTTGGTTGTTAAGAATTATTTTGAGACTACTATGAATTGAGAAGTCCTTTTGGAACAAAGAAGAAAAACTATTTTCATCACATGCATGTGATTGGACTTGGAGAAGAACTAATTCCTATCCTACTTCATGAATGATGCAGTAATGAGTAAGAGCAATTAATTCTGTTGTCAAGTTATATGGTGCAATGTCTTGATGTTCTTTTCTTTAATGATGAAGATAAATCGTTGTGTTATTATGTAATGAATGGTCATGGTAGATGAATTATTTTTCTTTCCATCATCTTGTTGCATATGTGTTTTCTTTTATGATAGTTAGTTTCTCAGATAGTAATTGGATGCTCACATGGTTAATGTATTATTACTAGGCCTGTGGTATCGAGTAATTGCCTACATGTTGAGCAGTGGGTTATCCCAAGTTTAACCTCTTCCCCAGTAGTTAAAACTTAATACTATTGTTTGTCAAGTTGGTTTATACTGGATTGCATCTCTCATATCAGCCCCACTTAAGAGAAAATATAGAAGAAAATAGTCCTAACTGAAGGAAGATCCTTCACAAAGAAACACAAATCCCATCGATAAATTGGCCGAATCGCAAGATCTGGAGAACCATTCCATTTTAAACATTGCAGAGTCTAATTGGGCCTCGGTGGTGGGTTTGGTTCCTACTGTTGAGTCAAGGGATTTAAGACCCGTCAATAGAACAATAAAGGACTTCGATAAGGTTCAAAATAAGAACCCTAATCTTATCATAGAGGATTGTATGGGAAGGTATATCTTCACTGATATACACAAGAATTTCCTTTGAGGAATTCATAAAGAGCTATATGAGTGGTTAACCAGATTAGTAGATACCCAGTTTGAGATCAGATTTAGACCACATGTGGTTTGGACGTTGACGTTGATCAAAAAGGTCAAGAGAGTTGATAATGTCATGTCAAGAGAAGTAGACCACTAGTTTGGTAGCACTATTGGACACTACATTACCGATTTTTCTATTAACGGAGTAGAGTCATATAGCAAAGAAGAGAAGTATTTCTTTAAAGGACCTAGAGGAAAATTTGTACACTTTTTGAAGTTGAAGATAAACATTCTATTGCATGAGAAGAACATATTGAAGATATAGTAATTGGTTGGATTGAAGAGATAATGTTCAATAAGTCATACAATGACAACAACATAAATGTAGGACATACGCGTAGTGGGAGAACCTTCAGAGAGGTTCCTCTAGTAAACCTATTTGAGCAGAGCCACAAACCACTAGCGCAGGATGAAGGGTTCTATAGTGGAGAAGAAGAAGAGATATTGAACGAGGAACAATCAGGATCCACTGGAGCATAGGAAGAGAATATTGAAGAACCTCGTCGAGAAGAGTCAGAGACTTCAGAAAATGCATTGACTGTCGAAGTAATTAATATTACTCCTTCTTTTGTTCTAGCAGCATTAAGTAACCAGAGTAGTCAGAGTTACCAGAGCACTCAGAGCACTGTTACCATCATTTCATCACATACTCAGTCAAGAAACCTAGGAAGATCTATGGAAGATGAGATGAGGCTACCTATCTTTAGGGGAGACGGATCTAAAGATCCCGATCAGCACTGGTTTTTATGTGAGGTTGTATGGAGTATTAAGCAAGTCAATGATGAAGTAGTTAAGAGATATTAGTTTGGTACTAACTTGAGAGACCGTGCACTGAGTTGGTATATGAATTTTTCTATAGAGACTGCACAGCCTAAACCGCTGAATACCATCAAAATTGCGTTGAGCGCAGAATTCAAGAAACCCAATTCGAAGTCACAATGCATTACAGAACTAAAATAAAACAAGAAGAAAGTAGTTGAACCTATTTGGGAGTTTGATTAAAGGTTTAAGACCTTGACATGTCGGTTGATATTTTAGATTCCATATGATAAGAACAAGGAATGGTTCATTGCTTCCCTCTTACCACACATCAGAGTTCCTCTGATGCAATAGAAGGTTGCTTCACAGGTTGAGTCATTGGAGATCGCAATGAAACTAGAATCAACCCCTATGGGAGAATCCAACTCAGGTATGAGTCAAATTTTGAGTCAACTAACTATCTTATCTCTGCAGGTTGAAGATATGAAGAAAGATAAGGGAAACGATAAAAGATACGAGATCTGGTGTATGAGATGTAAATTAGAAGGCCACGATAAGGATAATTGCTCCCTATTTCATGAGTACTTGGCCTATGGGGATCCAAGCCCTTTGAAGCAAGTTACTCTGCCATGGTGCGAGGTATGTAGAAATAGACATCGCCCTGGTGAATTCTATTACATGCAAAAATATGTCCAGACACCTACAAAACTTTACTGCACATTTTGTAAATCTGTGGGGCATGATGAGAAATATTGTAGGGATTATGACCTCTTGCATGAAATATAAAGAGATACATATAGGATTCAAGGAAAAGTACAATAGGAAGGAAATGCTACGCAGTTTAACTCTCCAGGAAGAGGAAACTTCAACCCTTGCAGTGGGTTCAGAGGAAGAGGACAAGGTGGAGGTATGGGTCGAGGTCGAGGTTAGATCATTTGTTATAACTGTGCATAACCAGGACATTTAGCAAGGGATTGTCAGAACCCTTGTACCACTTACAGCTATTGCAACCCATTTGAACATGTTATTGAAGATTGTCCAACATCGTTATCAAATCTCCAGGAGAGACGAGGAGGAAACCAACAAGTACAATTAATATTGGCGGAACCTCACAGAGAGGATCCCAAAGTTGTTTTTATCACTAGAGGAGGCATTGTTACAGGAGAAGAAAGAGTGACCCCAGAAAAGACTACAGAAGAATCAAGGGTCAGAATAGTTGCAAAGAAGACACAGGTGTTTGATCCGAGGGAAGAAAAACAAACATTTGAAGAGGCAAGAGAATAATTTGGAAGAGATCAGGCTTCTTCATCAAAGACACAACCAAAAGTGAGAGAATGTGGAATGCGTTTGGCATTTGATCAATCTTCATCACCTGGAGAAGGAAAAGAGGTAAGCAAGCTTATGGAATTCTTATGTGCTTGCATAATTCTGATTAAGGATGAAAGAATTGTACAAGACCTACAAAATTTGATCAGACAGTATGAGATAGGTAGGATAACTCCTCTGATGAATAAAGCAGTACATCAATTATCCAGAAAGAGAAGGACAAATAAGGAACTACATCTCAATGCTTAGATTGGAGATTATGACATAGATTATGTGGTCCTCGACTTAGGGTCAGAAGTCAATGTTATGAAGAAGCAGACCTGGGCACTGATGGGAAAACCTAAGTTAATTTATTCCCCTATAAATCTTACGATGGCTAATAAACAAGTAGTAAGCCCCTTTAGGAGACTGGAGCATGTCCCTGTGGACATCGACAGGGTAAGGACATTTGCAGATTTCGAGGTGATTGAGATAGTTGACGATACCTGTCCCTATCTTGCATTGTTAGGAGTTGACTGGGATTTCAACAGTTCCATTGTTGTTGACTTAAAGAAAATAAGAATGCAATGTGAAGGTGATGGCCTTAGGGTCATTGCACCTCTTGATCCTGATGAAGGTCACATATACACAGAACCCATCAGAGAAGAAGACAGTGCATATGAGCTAGAGAATATATATAAATTGACAACAAGACAGCATGATTACACTAATCCTACAGAATATGGGAACTTAAGTTGGCAAAGTGACAACGCATTCTCATGAGATTCAAAAGAAGAACTAGAGAACTGGTATAACAAAATGTATGAAGTTTCTATGAGAAGGTGTGCTAGATTGACCAGGGAAGTTCACTGGATTGGCACAGAAGTAAGCAATCTGCCCACATTTGATGGTTTAAATCATTTAGAAACATTCTTATCAAAATTTGAATAAATTGTACCAATACAACAATGAATTTTGGCACTGGATGAAGCTTTAAAAGAAACACCAACAAGATGGTGGGGAACACATAAGAATAACAAACACATAAGAATAACATCATGGACTAGGTGCAATGTCACACTTTGATGACAATGCGCTTTTCAGAACAAGCCGAAGGGTGCAAAGTTGTGAGGAGGCATGTAACAACATCCCTCAAGAGCAGTGGGTGCATAAATTCATCAACACTTTGGACACAACGCCTATTAATTTGTATCTTCAAGGAGAATTGTGCCTCACCACTTCAGATTGGTACAGTATGACTCATAAATTTGTAGCTACATTTTTATTTCAAAGTCAGTACCCCTCAGTAGATCAAGATTTACAAGTTGTAATATAGAAAGTCTTTGAGGAGGCACCTAACCTCCCTTTGGAGTAATAAGAAGATGAATGGACTGCACCACTTCAGAAACTGCAAGGTTGTTACAATATCAATGTTGATGAAGACGATGATCCTAGGAATGTGAACATTGCAGAGACAAAACGAAAGAGATATGTAGAACGACTAGGAGTCAAACTACCTTTTATTGGACAGCCAATCAAAATAAAGAAAGTTAATATTGGAACAGAGAAAGTACCTAAGCTCGCAAACGTTGGAGATTATTGGGATGATGCCATTATTGACAAGATCGCAGAACTACTGCATGAGTATCAAGACTTGTTTCCAACCAATTTTACCGACATGAAAGGAATTAAAGGGACCATGGGAGAGATGAAGATCCCCTTGAAACCAGATGCAAGTCTAGTCAAGTAAATACCTTACAGACTGAATCCCAAATATAAGGAGAAAGTCAAGATTGAATTAGACAGAATGTTGGAAGCAGGAATCATAGAACCTGTTGAAGAGTTAGAATGTATTAGCCCTATGGTGGTCCAAGATAAGAAGACAGGAGAGATCAGAATCTGTGTAGACTTGAGGAAACTCAATTATGCATGTTTACATGATCCATTCCCTACATCGTTTACTGATGAAGTGTTGGATAATGTGGGAGCATGGGAAGTTTACTCCTTCACAGATGGATTTTCAGGTTATCACCAGATCAGGATTGCTAAGGAAGATTTCCATAAGACCACATATGTAACAGATTGGGGATCCTACAAGTACACAATGATTCCTTTCGGATTGAAAAATGCATCAACCATATTTTCTTGGGTGGTGGTCGAAGCATTCAAGCAATTTTTACATAAATTTCTGGAAGCATATTTTGATGATTAGACTATTTTTAACTTATTGCAAAATCATATTGAATGTTTAAGACTAATGTTGGATGAGTGCAATCAATGTCAGATTTCCCTAAACCTGAAGTAGTGAATCTTATTTTCACCCTTTGGAGTGTTTCTAGGACATATTGTGTGTAAGCAGGGGTTGCTGGTAGATCCCTCTAAGATTGCCATGATTGTTGATATACCTCCTCCTACTTCGGTTAGACAACTGCACATTGTTCTGGGACATATGGGACACTATATAAAGTTCATCAAGGAATATGCACAGATAACAACACCTATGGAGAATTTATTAAACAAAGATTGTCAGTTCCAATGGTCAGAGGAATGTCAACAAATCTTTGACACACTGAAACAGAAAATTGTCACTGCGCCCATTCTGGTTTTCCCAGATTGGAGTAAGGAATTCCATGTGCACGTCGATGTGTCATCTATTTCATTAGGATTGGTGTTAGAAAAACCAGGAGCAGGAGATATTGACCATCTGTTAGCCTTTGCTAGCAGGAAGCTATCTACAGCTGAGATAAATTACACTACCACTGAGAGAGAAGGTTTATCCATGGTGTATGTGATGAAAAAGTTTTGACACTACTTGTTGGGAGGAAATTTTAATATGTTCACTGATCACTCTGCACTGAAATATGTAGTCAACAAGCCAGTGTTTGGGGGTAGAATATGTAGATGGCTACTATTATTCCAGGAATATGATTTCGAGATTGTGGTCAAGCCAGGAACAATGAACAAGGATCCTGACCACTTGTCTAGGTTAGAACATGGAGAGGAACCTACCAGTTTGGAGGATACACTACCATAAGAACAGTTTTTGGCCATCAGAAAGGTTGATGATCAATTGGACGAGATAGTTCAGTTCCTGTCAACAGGAATGGCACCTTGTGAATATATAGTCATTCAGAAGAAATAACTAGTAGTACGAGCTATAGTTTTTCACTTATAGATCGACAACTTTATAACATGGGACCTGATGAGATCCCAAAGAGATTGTTAGGATCCTAAACCACACATAGGTAGAACAATATATTTGGATGTATTAAAGGTCAATATTAATAAGGCCTTTCAATAAAATAGAATAAGGCAGATGTAAGAAGACCTAATAGAAGCTTCTGCTTCTAGAAGGATCTTCCTCTATATGCTTCTTTTTAGTATAAATAGGAGTCGAGGATATGAGAACCCTAACTTGGATATTATTGTAATAGAGCTCTTCTCAACTGGAGGTTTCCCCGTCGAAGAGGCCCGTGAACATTGTTTTCTAGATTCAAAGTGTTATTTCCGTTATTATTCTCATATCATTTCAGTGCTATTGTGGTGAATGTTCTGGTTATATTGTTGTTATTCTTCCATTTCTAGCATTTTATTTCTGTGCTACATACATTTTATATCTAGTATATTACAAGTGGTATCAGAGCATTTTCCTCGGCAGAAAGTGTCGGTTAATTTTTTTTCCAGGGTAGAGACATATTCTGGCATCTTTAATCCATAGAGATCTATCGTTACACGCATAAACCCGTGGTTGAGGGATTCATACATGCAGGAAAAACAAGTGGTACTTAAGAACACATCTATGGGACACCCTTGTAACCCCTGTTGGTACCCCTTCAAGTGGTAGTACACAAGACAACACCTGTGTACAGATGGGCCTAGATTACCTGAAATCCCTCTTTAGATACTCTCTAGTAACTACTATAGTGTCACCGAGAACAACACTTGGGAAGATACTCTCTAGTACTTGGGTAGTCAGGTAGTATGACTAAGGGTATGGTCTATCCTCGTTAGTTAGTTCCCTGATATATTGGGTCGAGTACTATTGTTGGACCCCGCACATATATCAGAGAGTTATAGCACAGGGCAAACCCTTGTATGTAGAACCCTTGAATACCGAACCCTTAGGGATAGAAACATAAACAAATTAAAACAAACAAGATCTATTGTCGTGCAACTGTGTTCGGGTTGCCAAGTAAATACATATTTCTTTCTGGTTAATCATTTGGGCATTTCCTCTCTATATTATTCTTCAGACCAGAGTCTAACTCCACAGGTGTAAAAAAAAAAAAACAAGTCTGGAATTTTTTTCACCATTATTTGAGAACTATTCCATTGGATTCATCTCTTCACCCTTATCACATTCATCCATACCATGTTTCGGTAACATTTTTGACCCTGCCCGCCCCTTTTCAATTCCCCCATCCTCATGGCCCATACCCGTAGCCAAGACTTGGAAGCTCGCTTCAACACATTTCAATCTGGTCTCATCGAGACCCAACAAGAAGTGACACAACTTAGTGCCAATGTTGCTATCATCAATACCACCATGCAGTCCTCAAGGGAGGAAATCAAACAAGACCTCACCACCCAGCATGAATCATTCTTTTCGACACTCTACACCAAACTGCATATCCCTACAAATAAGCCTTCCTCTTCCTCACCTCCACATATTGAAGGTGACCATTCCCCTCATTCCCATAACTTTTAGAACCATCACTTTCAATGTGACCTACACCTTCCACGGCTAGATGTGACCAAATTTGATGGCTCGAACCCCACTGGTTGGGTAACCCAAATGGAACATTATTTCTCTTTATATGACATTACAGATGACTTGGCCAAACTCCAGTATGGTGTTCTCCATCTAGATCAAGAACGTTGGCAATGGTGGCAATGGAGAAAAACTTCTTGTCAAGGGTATATTGCTTGGACACACTTTGTGGCAGAGCTTTATGAATGCTTTGACACTAACACCAACCATTTGTGTCATTTGACAAAGTTGAAACAATTAGGAATAGTGGAAGACTTTATAACTACCTTTGAGCGCCTGGCTTTTAGAATAGAGGGCATGTCTGATGCCTTTTTCTGAGAGTGTTTTATCAACGGCCTCAAGGATGAGATTCGGGTCCATGTCCTCATGGCTCAACCTCAGAGTTGGGTAGAGGCTACTAAAAGAGATAAAGAAGCACAATAGGTTGTATCTTCTCAAAACTGAAAACCCTCCTTTATCCCTCGCCCTAAACCATTAAATCCCACTACTCCCTCTGCTCCACTAAAGATCCAAAAATTGACCAGGGATGAAATGGTTGAACGCCAACTCAAAAGCCTTTGTTATAACTGTGATGACAAATATTTCCCAGGCCACAAGTGTAAAGAAAAAAAAAAAATTATGGCCATCTCCGAGGATATTTCGGAAGAGGATGTAGAAACTCCATTTATGTCTGAGTCACTTGAATCCACTGAACCGATCATTTCCCTCAATGCTTTCACTGGCTTCTCCACTCCCCAAACCCTCAAGCTATTCAGTTACATCAAGCATCGAAAGGTCATCATTCTAGTTGATAGTGGAAGCACCCATAATTTTATTCATCGTCGCATTGCCCAAGAAACTCATTTCTACATCCATGTTGTCAATAATTTCCAAATCATGATCACCAATGGTGGTTCCACGAAATATGGAGGGCATTGTGAAAATGTGCATCTCCAAATTGGTGACTACCACCTAAAATCCCATATGTTTTCTATCGACATGGGAGGTTGTGACATTGTATTGGGTGCAGACTTGCTAAGGACTTTGGGTCCCATTCTCATGGATTTTAAACACTTAACTATGCAATTTGACCAGGAGAGCCACCGATATAAGTTCCAAGGCATCACCGTCGGTTCACCTGAGATCATTAGTTCCCATCGCATAGAAAAGCTTCTCAAAAAAGGTCATTCTGGTGTTATCACCCAACTCCATTCCATACAAGCAACAGAGATACCCTCGGTCCCACAAGACCTCCAAGCCATCATTTATAAACATTAATTGCTCTTTTCCACTCCCCAAGGACTCCCTCTTTCTCATGGTGTTCATGATCATTCCATTCCCCTGGTACCCGAAAGCCTTCCTACCAATATCCGTCCGTATCATCACCCCTTTTCCCAAAAAAATGAAATTGAGAAAATGGTCCAAGAACTCCTTAATACAGGCATTATCCACCCTAGTACGAGCCCCTACTCTTCTCCTGTGGTCATGGTCCTGAAGAAAGAAGGTTCTTGGTGAATGTGTCCTAACTTCCGTGCCCTCAACAAACTTACCATCAAAGACAAATTCCCCATTTCTATCATTGATGACCTCCTGGATGAATTGAGTGGCACCCAATTCTTCACTAAACTTGATCTTCATTCGAGCTACCACCAGATACGTATGAAAGAGGAAGACATTCCCAAGACTTCCTTTCGAACTCATCAGGGACACTATGAGTTTTTGGTCATGCCCTTTGGCTTGTGTAATGCCCCTTCCACCTTCCAAAGCCTCATGAATCATGTATTCTATCCTTTTTTCCGCCGTTTTGTCTTAGTTTTCTTTAATGATATCCTGATCTATAGCAAAACCTAGACAGACCATCTTGCTCACGTGGATCGGGTTCTCCATCTACTTTCTCAACACCAACTTTTCCTGAAATAGTCTAAATGTTCTTTTGGTGCCTCAGAAGTAGAATACTTGGGTCATCTGGTTGGCAAAGATGGT
>SNQJ01S0225930.1:2551-14652 GCA_010110895.2 Picea sitchensis | reverse complement strand
GCAGTCTTTTAATGCAAGAAGGAAATAACTGTCAAAATGAAAGGTACACTCTATGAACTAAAATGGAAATAACACCAATGATAAATGTATAAATCACTGTCTTGCCACCAATATGCCCCCATTAACCAGTAAGGCGCAAGCAATTCATGGAGGAGAAAAATATGCCAGATATATAAATTCGTTGGGAAAAATTCACCCCCAAATCAAACGAAATGCAGTCCTAAGAAGTGGCAAAATCGCCAGGAAAACAAAAACCAAATGCAGTCTTAATGAAGCAATGAATGTAGCCTGACAATGGAAAATCACAGTCTTAAATAGCGGTGGAAAAACACAGTGCAATAAAACCAACAATGGAAACGCATTAATAATAAAAAAGCAAAGCAAAGAGATCTGACAATAGCAACGCCTCTAGAAATTGCAGAGCAATAATTCAATCGTAACTGAATACCAACATCTGCTTCTAAATGAATAAATCTTCTCAAAACATTAAAATCGTATTGGGTAGTAAATTCATGGGTAAAGTTAATAGCAGTGGGTTAAATCTCATGGGTGAATATTGTCAACAGTCAAGAAGAGAAGAGGTTTAACACAAGAAAAAATGAAGAGAGTAAATTCCATTGAATCACAAGAAACGCAAAGTAAAATCATAGAGTAATGGTAGACTAGAAGTAAGGAAAAACACACAATAAATCCCCAAGAGAAGCATTATAAACTCAACCTTAAATAATTTCCAGGAAGGGCATTAAATGTAGGGATCAACACAGAGGATCATAAGAGGTTCGCTGCGGGAAGAAAAACCACCACATAGGTAATCAATGAAGGAAGGCCCAAGACAGTCATTCAACCAGGGACAACCAACACGGGTAGACAATGGGGCCAACACATCCTTCTCTCATCATCCATGTACAGAAAATCAGGGAATTATAATCTATAGGTCGTTGTGCACCGAAGTGACAACCATCGATTCGGCTCCTGGCCGATTGGTCAGGTGTGGACTGACAAAATAGGGATGAGGATGAAGTAAAGCCTAACCCATCACATCAAATTGATAAAACTAGTCAGATAGTCACAACATTCAGGCATCGAAATCCAAGGGAATCAAGTCAAACAATGAGCTTCAAGATTAAGGGGAAAATTAAGTTCTTGGCTGAAATGCTAAGTCAACATTTTCTTTAACCAAGTAAAATTACAGAAATAAATGCGTAAAGTATAATAATAATCTACCATGCAGAAATAAAGGAAGCATACGGTAGCCCAAGTTGCCTTCTTTGAGTCATTGTCCCGTGCCATCGGTGCTACTCTCGCTTGTTGACCGATGAGACTTCACCGGTACCGCTCAGCCAACACTAGGGTTAATATTTTTCCCCCTTAGCCCCCTAAGCCACAAAGAGACCATGCACACTAAACCAAAGAACAACTAGCTTGTAAATAGCGTCACAAGGCCAAGATACCACTCCTCATCAAGCTGGGTATCCCAACTCTCACAAGCTAAGCTAATCAAGTTTAAATTTCTGCAACGTAACATTACGCATCGCAGAAGAGCTCTATCATCCTTCTCCTCCCTCCTTTATATAGAGTCTCTAAGTCATTTACTTTCCCAAAATCCCATTTAATTTATTGTTCAATAATTTAATTCATAAAAATCCTCCCCATACATGTGTCATGCATCCCCTTCATTGCACCATAAATTTATTTAATTAATTAATTAATTACTCATATTTCCCTCACCCACCTAAAAGCATTCCTAGAATCCCTCCTAGGTGTCCCCATATTCTCTTACACATTTTAATGACTTACCCCCTTACTAATTTACCAGTTAAATTTAATTTAGAAAATTCTTAAATGCTAGACACCTTACTAAGTTAGTCTTTCTTATTTTTCCTTGTGTTTCCTCTTTCTTTTTATGTTTCCCTCTTTTTCCTAGTTTCCTAATTCTTTTAAATTTCCCTCTTTCCCTTTTCATTTAAAACTCAAATTCGAAAGTGTAGAAAACTACCTTTTTCCCCTTTTCCTTTTTAATTAACAAATTTTTAATTAGCATATGTAACAAAACAATTATTTCCCCTTTTCCCCCCTTTTCAAATTTTTTCTCCCAAAAGCCTTTTTATAAATTAACTCAATTTATTACCTATACGTTATTTTCCTTGGCTGGGTGACATTTTGTTAGGGAAATTGTTTTAAATATTTCTCATCAAATTATTTGTTCTAAGGCCATATAGGTTTATTAATTTATTATTTAACAACGCGGCGCGCCCTTCAGGACGAACTAGGTGCTCCAAGGGTGCCACTCGCCTCATTCTATTTCCCTTGCACAACGTTCCCTTCAGGACACACTTCGTGCTCCAAGGGTGACACTCTCCTCATTTTGTTTCCCTTGCACGACATGCCCTTCAGGACGCACTCCATGCTCCAAGGGTATCACTTGCCTCTTGACTGACTTGGTAGACATAAAAACCGCTAGAGTCAATACTGTGCCATGGGATCTTGTGGGAGACTAAGGGACTCTAAGGAATAAGGTCCTTAAATTATTACGCGCCCCTTAGAATCATCGTGAGCGATTGTCGCAATTGGCCCTCACGACATCGTGGGTATTCTCGAACTAGGTAATCGTTAACCTACAATTTGAGCCATGGTGGGAGTGTTAGTAAACTGTGGTAGGGTTGTTGTCCACACCTCTTCCACAATGTCTCGGGTTATCGTGTGTGACCCCTCTACTGCACATGTCAGTCTGGTCGAAAAACTATCATCATCCTGCATCATCAATGAGTCATGTCATAAATAATATCCATAATCATATCATCTAATCAGATGCACAAATGTCATGTATACAACAATCAAACCCCCAATAGTCCACTCCCCGACTCAATCTGGAGTCCAAGGGGTTTCATCGATGCCTCTGCACCCTCGAGGTCCAAAATCCTGCACACTCAGGAAAATTGAGTCAATAGCACCTCTCTATGTCAATACAACCAAATAACATGTCATCAATACATAAAGCCTCATAATCATAATCAAATGTCCAATATCATAATAATCTAGATCACTTGCAAGCAAGTGTCCTCAAATAATAAGTTCGCTCAGTGCGTGCAAGAGCGGGATGTTACATAGACCCCCTCTTGGTATAAAATTCATCTCAAAGTTTCATAGTATATTAGTGTCGAAATAATTTGTATCATAGTATCATAATTTTATTTATCAAACAAAAATGGAAACTACTGACGCATATCATATGCATCCTCCTAGGTCGACGAGTGAGGACTATAGTTGTCCAACTGGACCTTGACCCGATCTATTGTTCAAATTCATAGTTGTCGAATGCGATTATCCAGGATGTGGATCAGCTCAACTATGAGCCCCCCCTCATCTGATACTTGCAAGGAACTCATGTCAATAACATGTGTAGGGTCACTAATATAATGTCTCAAAATAGATACATGAAAAACACCGTGCATATGCCTCAAAGAATCAGGCAAGGCTAGTCGATAGGCCATGGGCCCCTTCCTCTCCACAATCTTGAAAGGTCCCACGAATCTAGGAGAGATTTTATCTCCCTTTCCAAACCTGATCTAACTCTTATGTGGTTTTACCCGTAAGAAGACTCGATCGCCAACTTCGTAACTACGGTCGACACGGTGCACATCGACATAACTCTTTTGTCGATCCTACGCTTCTTTAATCCTTTGTCTTATTGTTTGAATTTGCTCTTCCATTTCTTGGATCACTTCTGGTCCCACCAGGACCCTATCCTCAAGCCAATCCCAACTCAAAGGTGTATGACACGGTTGTCCGTAAAGAAACTCAAAAGGCACCATCTTAATGGTTCTTTGGTAACTGTTGTTATAATCGAATTCCACCAGTGGAAATAATTCTTCCCAAATATTTTGTTGGTCCATCACGTACACACACAACATGTCCTCCAAGTTATGGTTCATTCATTCGGTCTTCTCGTCATTCTCTTGGTGATACACAGTACTAAAGTTAAGTTGGGTTCCCAAGGCCTATTGGAAACTAGTCCAAAATTGTCCAGTAAACACTGATACTTGATCAGATATAATCCTCTTAGGCATGCCATCCAGCCTCACAATATCACTGATTAAAACTCTAGCTATGTCAGGTGCCTAATATGTCATATGCACAGGGATAAAACGAGCACTCTTCTTTAGAGTTTCGACTAATACGAAAATCGAGTTTTGTCTCCTTGTCGTCAGTGGCAATCCAACAAAAAAATCCATCGAAATAACCTCCCATTTCGATTCTAGAATAGCGTGTGGCTATAGTAATCCTGTTGGATGTCTATGTTTGACCTTTACCTACTGACATTCTAGACATCTGGCCACATAGTTGACTATGTCTTCATTCATTCCTTTCCAGAAGAATAAGGGTTTAAGATCCTCCCTCATCTTCGTGACTCCCATGTGAGCCATGTATACTGCTCTATGAGCCTTGTTTAGGATCAAGCTCCTCAACTCATCATTTGGTAGTACATAAATCTGATTTTTAAACCTCAATAATCCATGATCGTCTTTAAACACAGATTCTTCAAATCTTGGTACAATAATTTTTTTTTTTCCGATAAAATCCTCGACCTCTTTGTACTAGTCATCCTCACATTGTAAAGTTAGAATATTTTCACGTAGATTCGTCTGAAGAGGCACCATCGAAAATATGTGTGGTATCCGACTCAATTCATATGCCACTCAGTCCACTATTCCTTTTATGTAAGAAATATCAAAATCGTACTTGCTAAGCAATTCCTACCAACGTCGTTGTCGCACGTTGAGGATGTCTTGCATAAAGATGTGTTGTACTCCACAGTGGTTCATCTTTAGTTCAAATTTTAGTCCAACAAGGTAGTGTCTCCAAACATTCAAGGCATATACATTGGATAACAACTCCAAATCGTGCATTGCATAGTTCTCCTCATGCCTTCTCAGTTTCCTCGAGATGTAAGCGATCACTCAATCATCTTGCATCAAGACTCTGCCTAAGCCTTCCTTGGATGCATCAGTGCATATCAAGAATTTTTCATCCATGTCAGGGAATTTTAGTATCAGTGTCATTTTCAATAGCTCTTTGAACCTCTAAAAGGATTCCATGCATTTCTCGGTCCAAACAAACTTCTTGTTCTTCTTCTCCAACTCCATGATCGGATTTTCTGTCTTTGAAAATCCCTCGATGAGTCGTCAATAGTATCTTGCTAAACCCATGAAGCTACGCACTTCCGGGACATTCGTTGGCATGGACCATTCCATGATAGCCTTAACCTTTGTTGGATCCATGGAGATACCTTCACCGAAGATGACATGCCCTAAATAGTGAATATTTGATTGATAAAACGAGTATTCGGACAACTTCACATACAATTTGTTCTCTCGCAAACACTGTAGTACCAAGCGCAAGTGCTTGTCATGCTCCTCCATCGTCCGAGAGTAAATCAAAATATCGTTAATGAATACTTGGACAAACTTGTCCAAGTACTTACAGAACACCCCGTTCATCAAACTCATAAATACCCTTGGGGCCTTTGTTAGTCCAAATGGTAAAACAGTAAAATTGTAATGACCAAAACTCGTCTTAAAGGCGATCTTAGGGACATCATCCTCCTTGATCCATAATTGTTGATTCCATGATCAAAATTCGATCTTTGAGAACACCGTAGCACCCTTCATATGATCGAACAGATCATCAATTCTCAGCAACAGATATTGATTCTCGATCGTTTCCTTGTTCAATTGATGGTAGTCAATGCAGAGCCTCCACGACCCATCCTTCTTTCTTATGAAAATAACAGGCGCACCCCATGGTGACACAATTTGACGTATAAGTCCCAAGTCCAACAACTCCTTCAGTTTCATTCTGAACTCCTGTAAATCTAGGGTCAACATACGATAAGGCATTCTCGCTATTGGTCCAGTCCTTGATTTTATGTATATGGTAAACTCCAATTCCTTCTCTGGCGACATCCTAGGTAACTCCTCTGGAAAAACGTCTGCAAAATCTCTCACCATCGAAAGTTGGTTTAGACCTTCTTCTACTCCCTTCTTGTTTAACGTAAGGATTGCATAAATCTTACATCCCTTGCGAATTCTCTTCTGTAGATGCAAGGAAGAGATGAACCTCAAGGAAACTCCCTGGTTCTGTCCTATAATCACTCCTCTTTTTCCCTCATCATCGACCAAACTCAATTGTTTTTTCTTACAGTTGAGTATCACCTCATGCGATTCCAACCAACCCATACCAATCACGACGTCATAAGATCCTAAGATCGTGATGTACAGGTTGGATCTGGTGACAAACTCTCCCAGGTTAAGGGTACAACCCATAACCTTTCCTCTAATCTTCTATTTGGCTCCCGAAGCCATCTCTACGAAGCTAAACTCATCCTGTTCAAATGCCTTTACCTTAATCATTTTTAGCGCTGCACCAGAAATGAAACTCTCGGTAGCACCGGGATTTATAAAAATACTAAGGGTCTCGAGCACATTCGACTGGTGCTCTACCTGGCGGTTATTCACCACTGCATGAATCCGATGGGCCTTGCACAAATATCCCATGGTAGTGGGTCTGACTGATCCAAACTCTCTAGTCCTCTCCAATGGGAAGTCGTGCTAGTAGTGTGGCTCCCCACACATCCAAAACCATTTCTTAGGTCCATTACTTCTGGTACCCGAAGTAGAATATGATGGCCCACCAGCTTGAAATTCTGGTCGGTTCTGCTAAATAGGAATAAACTGTTGCAGTTGCGGTCGACGCTACTGCTGATGTGGTGGTCCTCAGTAAGATGTCTATTGTTGAGGCGCTGGTCGTTGAGGTGTAGTGAAAGTGGATACCCTCTGGAAGCCACGATATCTTGTTGTATTTTTGGCTGGTGTCTGATGATGTTGCACACCAGATGACACCTACCCTGTTGGTCTTGCTGGAGTCCCTCTCTGACCCCCACTAATAAGCTCCTCCTTTGCTATGAGGGCCTTCTGGATGGCATCATGCAAGGTTTGAGGCATCATAATCCTAACCTTTGCATGTATGATACCATTAAGGCCGAACATGAACCTGTTGACCTTAGGTTGATCAGTATTAAAATGCGGAGCATACTGAAGAAACTCCATAAAACAAGCCTCGTACTCAGTCACTGTATAGTCTCCCTGTCGTAAGGCATTGAACTAAGGAATTACCTCCAATCAGACACGCATCAATAACCAATGCACTACAAAATTAATGAAACACAATTAACACAGGTGATGATTAAATCCAACACATTCCTAAAGGGGGGTAACATCTTCAAGTAATAAGGAAGATCACATTCTTCACAATCACGATTGTAGTCTTAACCATGGAAAAATCGCAATCTTTTAATGAAGAAGGAAATAGCTGTCAAAATGAAAGGTACGCTCTGTGAACTAAAACGGAAATAACACCAATGATAAATGTATAAATTGTTGTCTTTCCACCAATACGTCCCCATTAAGCAGTAAGGCGTAAGAAATTCATAGAGCAGAAAAATATGCCATATATATAAATTCATTGGGCAAAATTTTCCCCCAAATCAAATGAAATGCAGTCCTAAGAAGTGGCAAAATTGTCAGGTAAACAAAAACAAAATGCAGTCTTAATGAAGCAACGAATGGAGTTTGACAATGGAAAATCGCAGTCTTAACTAGTGCTGGAAAAATGCAGTGCAATAAAACCAACAATGGACACGCATCAATAATTAAAATGTAGAGAAAAGAGATCCAACAATGGAAACTCCTTCAGAAATAGCAAAGAAATAATTCAATCGTAACTGAATACCAACATCCATTTCTAAATGAATAAATCTTCTCTAAACATTAAAATCATATTGGGTAGTAAATTTGTGGATAAAGTTAATAATAGTGGGTTAAATCACATGGGTGAATGCCATCAACAGTCAAGAAGAGCAGAGGTTTAACAGAAGAAAAAATGCAGAGAGTAAATGCCATTGAATCACAGGAAACACGGAGTAAATTGTAGAGTAATGGCAGACCAAAAGTAAGGAAAAACACACAATAAATTGCCAGGAGAAGCATTATAAACTTAGCCTTAAATAATTGCTAGGAAGGGTATTAAACACAAGGATCAATGCAGAGGATCTTAAGTGGTTCACCGCGGGAAGAAAAACCACCATAGAGGTAATCAACGTAGCAAGGTGAAAGACAATCACTCAACCAGGGACAACCAACAGGGGTAGATAGCAGGGCGAATACATCCTTTGCTCATCATCCATGCACAAAAAAGTAGGGCATTAGAATCTATAGGTCACTATGCACCGAAGTGACGACCTTCGATTCGACTCCTGGCCAACTTCTCAGGCGTGGACTGACGAACTAAGGATGAGGACGAATTTAAGCACAACCCATCACAACAAATCGATAAAAACAGTCAGATAATCACAACATTTAGGGATCGAAAGTCAACATAATCAAGTCAAAACAACGAGATTAAGGCTTAAGGGGAAAATTAAGTTCTCGGTCGAAATGCTAATTCAACATTTTCTTTACCCAAGTAAAAGTACAAAAATAAAAGCGTAAGTATACTAATAATCTACCTTGCAAAAATAAAGGAAGTGTATCGTAGCCCAAGTCCCCCGCTCTGGGTCATTGTCCCATGTGCTATGTTCAGCTCCCGCTTGCCGACCGATGAGACATCACCGATACCTCCCATCCAATGCTAGGGGTACTCTTATTCCCCCTTATCCCCCTGATATGAAAAGGGGCCACACACACTAAACCACAGAAAATATAGCTCTCAGCTCGCCTCGCAAGGACGAGCTACCACTCCTCACCGAGCTGGGTATCCCAAATCCCACAAGCTAAGTTAGTCAAGTCTAAATTTCTGCAGTGTAACATTATGGATCACAGAAGAGCTCTATCATCCATATCCTCCCTCCTTTATATAGAGTTTCTAAGTCGTTTACTTTCCCAAAATCTGATTTAATTTATTGTTCAATAATTTAATTCATAAAAATCCTTCCGTACATGTGTCACCCATACCCTTCATTGCCCCATGAATTTATTTCATTAATTAATTAATTACTCATATTTCACTCACCCACCTAAAAGCATTCCTATAATCGCTCCTAAGTGTTCCCATATTGCCTTACACATTTTAATGACTTACCCCCTTACTAATTTACTAGTTGAGTTTAATTTAGAAAGTTCTTAAATGCTAGATACCTCACTAAGTTAGTCTTTATTCTTTTTCCTTGTGTTTCCTCTTTCTTGTTATGTTTCTCTCTTTTTCCTAGTTTACTAATTCTTTTAAATTTACCTCTTTCCCTTTTCATTTAAACTCTAATTGGCAAGTGTAGAAAATTACCATTTTCCCCTTTTGCTTTTTAATTAATAAATTTGTAATTAGCATATGTAACAAAACAATTATTTCTCCTTTTTCCCCCTTTTTAAATTTTATATCCCAAAATATTTTTTATAAATTAATTGAATTGCTTACCCCCTTCTCGTCACATGACTAATGATGATTATCATTACTATATATATATATATATTTATGATAAGAATCACTTAGACCCAGACGTTATTTTCCTATGTTGGGTGACATTTTATTATGGAAATTGTTTTAAATCTTTCTCATCACATTATTCGTTCTAAGGCCATATAGGTTTATTCATTTATTATTTAACAACGCGACGTGACCTTCATGATGCACTAGGTTCTCCAAGGGTGCAACTTGTCTCGTTATGTTTTCCTTGCACGATGTGCCCTTCAAGATGAACTCTGTGCTCCAAGTGTGCCACTCGCCTCTTAACTGACTTGCTAGACATCAAAAACCCCCAGAGTCAATACTCCGACAGGTTATCTTGTGGGAGACTAAGGGCCTCTAACGAATAAGTCCCCTGCCTTATTGCATGCCCCTTAGAATTATGATGAGAAATTGTTGCAGTTGGCTCTCACGACATTGTAGGTCTTCTCAAACTAGGTAATTGTTAACCTACAGTTTGAGCCAGGATGGGAGTTCTAGTAAGCTGTGGAATGAGTGTTGTCCGCACCTTTCCCTCGACATATATGTTTATCATGCATGACCGTTTTACTCCACATGTGAGTTTGGTTGACAAGTTATCGTCAACGTGCATCATCAACAAGTCATGTCAGAAATAATATCCATAATCATGTCATCTAATAAGATGCACAAATGTCATATATACAACAATCAAACCCCCAATAGTCCACTCCCCAACTCGATCCAGAGTCCAAGGGGTTTCATCGATGCCTCAACATCCTTGAGGTCCAAAATCCTGCACACTCAGGAAAATCGAGTCAATAGCACTTGTTTATGTCAATACAGCCAAATAACATGTCATCAGTCCATAACACCTCATAATCATAATCAAATGTCCAATAGTATAATAATCCAGATCACTTGCAAGAAAGTGTCCTCAAAGAATAAGTTCACTCAGTGCGCGTAAGAGCGAGATGTTACAAAAGGCATCATTTTTTTTTTAACATATAAACCCACACCTTCCTAGAGAAATCATCTATACAAGTGACAAAATATGATGATCCTCCATACGAAATAGTAGGATATGGTCTCTAGACATCTGAGTGGATGTAATCAAGGATACATTTACTAGTGTTCCTTCGTGTTTTAAACTTCTTTGTTTTCCATAAATACAATGTTTGCATAAATATATATTTAAAGACTTTAAACTAGGAAGTAACTTACAATCTACCAGTACTTTAAGTCCTTTCTCGCTCATATGACCCAAACATTGATGCCATAGTCGAGTAGAATCACTGTCGTTCTCAGATACTGTTGCTACTTGATCTAACTTAGTTCTTCCTTCTAGCTAATCAAGATTCATGATCCTCTTAGCCTTCATGACCAGTAACATGCCTTTGTATACCTTCATAACTCCACCTTGAACTGTTCACTTGTATCCTCTAGAATTTAGGACTCCCAAAGATATTAGCTTCTTTTTCATCTTAGGTACATGCATCACATCAGTTAATGTCTTTACAAAACCATCATACATTTTAATTCAAATGCTTCCAATTCCAACAATTTGACAACAAATATCGTTTCCCATATAAACGATTATGTCATCAATAGAATGGTAAGAAAATAACCAATTTCTATGAAGAAACATGTGATTGGATGCACCAAAATCTAATAACCAATATTGATCATGGCGTAAAAAAATAATAATTTACAAAACCTCATGAGTCATTCCTGAACTGGAAGGTGAATTGTTTCTGTTGCACTTGCTTCCTTTGTTTCTGTTGCACTTGCTTCCTTTGTTTCTTTTGTAGAGTCTTCTTTGGACGTTTTATGTTGTTTCAAAAAATCCTTCTTCAGGTTCCCAAATTTTCCACAGCAGCAACACTTAAGATTACTCTTCTTTCTTTTTGACTTTGATTGAGAAGTACCTCTCTGATTCTTCCCTCTTTCTTTAGATATACCTCTTACCGCCATCTCCTCTGATGTACAAGTTTCTAGATTTGATTTCTTCCTTGTTTCCTCGGAAAATAGAGCTCCAACAATTACATCAAACTCAATAGATTTTGATGAGATAAAACTAACAAAGGTAACAAAGTGATCCCATGACACGAGGAAAGAACACGATAGTGTAATTTCCTTATCTTCAGATTTGAATTTTACTCCCATGCTAGTCAACTGACATAAAAGAGTATTGACGGTATTTAAGTGGTCACCTATTTTCGCACCTTCTTTCATGCGAAAACTGTACAACTTCCTTTTCAGAGTGATCCAAATCATTAAGGATTTTTTCATGTATAGGATTTCCGACTTTGTCCACAAGCCTACTGTTGTTTTCTCTGCAACAATGTTAAACAAAACATCGTCTTCCAAACAAAAACAAATGGCATTGAGTTCTCTCGCATCAATGTCTTCTCACTCTTCGTTTGACGTAGATACAGGTTTCTTTGACTTTCCCACCAGTGCCTTAGTCACTCCCTGTTGCACAAACTCCCTATTGCACAAGCATATTGTGCATCTTGACCTTCCACAATTCAAAATTGTTTTTCCATTAGCATGAATGGCTCCAACGTTGCTTATAATAAACAGAGATTTAAAAAAAAACAATAAAAGAACAATATTAAAATGAAAAT
>SNQJ01S0225928.1:0-14652 GCA_010110895.2 Picea sitchensis | reverse complement strand
CAATCAAACACCTGCATGGAAGTAAAAGAGGACAGTTAGCACCTTTATCCACCCTTTTTGGAATTCTTTTTTGTTCAACGCTTTCTTTTTTATTTTGGTTTTTCATCGCCGTAATTGAGCTTCAGTTACAATGTGGGATTTCCGTAGGTGAGTTGTTGGGAACCTGTGGAAATCCTTGATTTCCGCATGGCCCGATATAGGCCACCTGCGGCGGCCCTAGTGCATGCCCACCGGCCACAAAAATGCCCAAAAAAATATTTTTTAACCACTAAAAACGAATTTTAAACCATTGAAAAGGAAGAAGATGAAGCACTTACTGTTTTCATGGAAATCATTTGTTGATTGATCGCATGTGCTATTCGCAATCGCCCACCAAAGTAAGGGGTGAAAAAGGGTTTTTTTTGACAAGTTCTTCACCAAACGAAAATGAAATGGTAAAAAAGACCTCTTCACTAATAGTTTCGTAAGTCTCTTGTTTCTTGCAGGGAGAAGACTAGAGTCCTAATTAACAGAGTATGGATCTTTGTTCTGCAATTTGTTTTTCTCTTCGTTACTCATATCGATACTTTTTAGGGTTTTTAGTAAAACCTCGAGTTCACTCTTCGTTCGTTCTCATGCTCGAAAATTTATGAGAATGAAATCAAGTATACTTTTGTCATCCTTTTGTACTCGTCTTGGTAACACAAAAAATGACATGCATGGAGTATCATTTAATCTGTTTTCACACTCCATAAAAACGAAAATATTGCCGAGCAACCTTGTTCTGTTCACGCTCATAAAAGTATTTGAATAAAACGTTCGGTGGGTGATAGTTTATCACTTTTTTGGTCCCATCGAGCTACTTTATGAAAAAGGAACTGAGAGAGTTCTCTTTAAGTTTTTTTCAGACTCTATAAACATGAAAATCTCCCGAGTTTTCTATCCTTGGACTCGTTAAACAAACATCAAAAGACCCACATGGGACTGAACCACTACTTATTAGGGTTTGTTAAAAATACTTTGAGGGACTCGTCCGAAGGATGAGATTACATTACAAGAATATGTTATCCTCCTCAAGCTTGCATAAAAATAAAGAGGTACTTGCCATAAATGGTGGGGGGGAATTTGGGAAAGAGATGTGTTTTTGTACCTGTTCTTGTGGCAGTACTAGTCTCTCTTGAACATGACACCCCTTTCATCATTGGAATCCGGGTTGGGAAATCCATTTGTCTCTAGTCTGACCTTCATCAAATTCATATCTTGGGTCGTCTTTGAGTCAATGCTGCCAGAACCAGTGTCGTGTCATTCATATGTTCAAGAGAAGTCCAGACAAGCCCTCCTTTGAGTCGGCCATCTGCATTGTCATTTCTTACCATGTCGGCCTTCCCTGTGTCAGTTTCAAATCATTTTTATACTTTTATCTACCCTTAATATGTTACTTATTTCATGTCACTGATGGGAGATACATCAAGGCCCTCCTGTGACGAGTATTTTCCCTGTCAACTTCAACTCATCATCCGGGAATAAGACTTAGAAATCATTTAGTACCTGAGAGCCTGCATGCCCCAATGGCAGGTTTCTTTGCTCTCGATAGTGGATTCACATCATTGGTCCATGATCGAGAGATTTCATCGAGTGTTCGAATTTAGCTCATTTATTCACATTCGTTGGATTGTACTAAGGTATCATGGGATTCATTGACATCAATGGTGATATCCCTTGCACTTGGTAATAGTTTTTCATCAATGACCGGTAATCAAGTGGTTTCTACCATGTTCAAATTCAACACCTGTAATCGCATGGTTAGATTCGTACTTATGGATGACGGGATTGAATACCTTGGGATTCATCTTTTTGCCCAAGTTTCGATGGAGTATTTATGATTTGAATTGACACACAAATCCACTTTGTATGTGTCGTGGTTGTGTTTGAATTTACACTTTCTAATACATAGATCCACGGTGTATTTCTCGGTGGCTATGTGAAATTTGATGACATGGATCCCATGAGTGTATAATTGGTGGCTATGCCTTGCATTTATGAAGTTTTGCAATCACTTTTGTCCCGAGCATGGGAATTCCTACCTCATACGTAATTTGTAATATTATGAGGATGCTTGATTGTTTGTAGGTTCCTGATCGATGAGCTCCTTGTTTCCGACACACACACATTTTACAAAGTATTTCGGTATCACATGTTCCATCCTCATATACTTTGGGGGGCGATGCATTACACATTATTTTGAGTCACTCATTGATACATTTATAGGAATAATGTTAGGGCTTCCAAAAAATATTTCCCATGAAGAAAATGGTTGATTTCTTCCCTTACAAAGCACATTTTTAGAATGATGTCGCTTGGTAGGTGGTACGGTGGAAATCAAGATTTCCACCAGACTGCTCTATTCACGGCTTGCCAAAGATTTCTGTAGGCTACTCTATTCCTGGCCTTCTGGATTTTCTCATGCTGCTATATAGGCAAGCTGTTGCGGTAGCTTGAAGCTAAGAAAGGGAAGAAGTTTCTAGAAGGAGAATCTTCTAGAATGTGAGGAGTGGCGATACGTATGGATTTATGATCTTCTTGGTTTTATTTGGTGGGATCATTCTTATCCTAGTAACCATTTCATATTATCCTATATAATAATGAATTTCTCATGGAAAAGGTTAAAGCAAGGTCAATGAAGATTGAGCAAAGAATAGGCTAAAGACAGTGTGAAGAATCTGATAGAGTTAGTTATGAGGCCCTCCATTTGTCCATCAAGCCAAAGTGGATCTTCTTCATGCAAATTCAACAAGAAGTGTATGTGTGTGTGTTGGAACAAGGGACCAGCGAAGGGAACTTGCGACATCAAGGCACTATGGTTGTATCTTCCTTTTAATTAATATGATATGGTGACATGTTTCTTTCCCATTAAATGCTCATTTTATTACCATGACTCCTTGATCATGTGTTTAGGTTTCCAGTGAATCTATAATTGTTGCTTACTTTGGTTTGGTTTGTGTCATTGCGGATCTGATCTCACAAGAGTACGGGCCGAGAAGAGAAGGATAACATAGATATAAAGAGCTGATATATAAAGGTATGTCTTACTCGCTTCTTTGATGATACAAATTCAATAGTGGCGCTACCTAGGGAGAAAGTGTGTGTCTGTCTTTTTTTCTATATCCATGTGGATCTAGGGAGATTAGTTTATGTCGCATTTACCAATTTTATCCAATAACGTAACCCTCCACGCTCTCATGTTACCACGGTGACTACTTATGGCTAGATCGGCCATTATCCTGCAGTCGATCAGCCTTTGATCCATAGGATCACTAGATTATGTATGCAAGGACCCGACCCATGGGACTTCTATCGAGGGAAGCCACAGATTGTGCATTAGCATAGAAGATCAAAGGATACCTACGACAATCTTGAGAGGGGACATGAGGATGAAGTTAGCTTCCATCTAGAATGACGCGGTGTGCCTAGCATGCCAATTAATTGTAGAAATCTAGTAAGGAAGAACATACCCACCACGAGGTCATAGGGTTTGTCGTTGACCTCCAATCGCGTGGAATACCTATAGATGAACTAGGTGAAGTACCTAGTTAATCAGGTGGAATTAGACTATCGTGAAACAAATGATCGAGGCTATGAGTTCCACTTTAGTTGGCTCATGATCCTCATCATTTTTATTTCTTGGGAGATCTGCGGTGTGACCTTCAGGTACATTGTATGGATTGAGCCACTTGTTGCAAAATTTCACACACTCGGTACTCCAAGCGATGTGGGAAAATAATTAACGATACGAATGGAGTCTTTCACACATATTATCTCAAACTGAAAGAGTTCTATCAAAGTTGAACCTCGCATGATGCCAAACACCCTCTACCGGTTCACACCTCGAGTTTCTTTTCATATAGAGCGCTTCATCTATATAACAACATAAGTAAATGGGCATGAGGCTTTGCTGCAGCTCACTGGAGGCCACTCGAGGATGGCAGGGATGAGTCATGGAGACCTCCCTTTCCTGTGACAGAATGTGAACTCAAACTTGATAGTTGGAGGCCACTCACAAGAACATGACTGCAGGGATTCTCAGGAAGAGGATGGGAAGAGTGCAATACTTGAGCAATGCATCGAGGAAGAGACTTCTTGTTATCCTGGCAGGGGGTGATGGCCAGTAGAAGAGACAAATGATAAAGACAGGTAGAAGTAAGGTTTGAAACAACACCTTGAGAATCATGTTGATGAGGCTGATCCCCTAAAGAAAATGAATGTTTCTCCACAGAAACCCGGCTTCCCGAAGAAATCGAGCTACCATGACTGGGGTGGCTAACCACTGTTGTGACTGGGCTTCATCATCCTGGCCCCTTAAATGACACCTCACGAGAATCGCGGTGAAATAGCGGAGATGTTATGAGTTGAGGTTGAATTTCGAGGGGTATAGCGGTCCTTCCAGTCCAGTGCGTTCCACTCGGTTGTTCTTCATTCCGGAAAGGGCAGAGTTGGAGGTGAGGCCATGAGACTCACTTCGGCAGTGTGGTGAAGCTCACCTTCATCACTTATACAGGAAGAAATAGAACAGGCCTTTAAGCCTTGAAGCAAGTCCAATAAGTAGTCGTAGAACAAAGCCAAGTTGTGAAACGGAGAAGGATTCTCTCTCCGGTGTAAAGTTTGAATAGGAGGAGAAAGCACCGAGATCCAAGCAAAAGAAAAGGTGTTGCTTTCATGAGAGCAAATCAAAGTGAAAAAGAAAGAAGTCAATAGAAGGCACTTCTCTATATGAAAATATTAGAGCCAAAGGTAGAATACAGATTCGAGCATTAGGTAGAGAAGCTCACAAAATATATCCAACAACTACAAAAAAGAATAAAAAACTTAGATCTACGAACAGTGCCCAAAACTTCGTTGGATGTACAAGATCAAAGAGAAGAAACTGCTCAAAGCATAGTTGAGTGAATAAAGGCCACTCATGGAATGTAAACAACTAAGTGATCATAGGTACTTGAGACTTATGAGTGACTTAATAATGAGAATCCAAAATTAAGAGAGCACTTTGAAGTGCGATAAGGAGGTGAAAGCAACAGGTAGAAGTAATAAGAGGCATGATTGAAGCCCCTATCAAATTTGTTAGAAAGGTCGAGAGGCAGTCTGAGAGAATGTAGACTCCCTCAGCAGTGAGTTCTGGTGAAGTACCGTTAATAGGTGACTAGGAGGATCCAACCTATACAAGATGATGCTTTCCAATTGTTTGCAGAGATCAAATGCCAAGGAGAATAACTTGAGAAGGTCTTCACTGAAGCTGAACAGTTCCTAGAGGGACCTATCAACGAAGTTGTTATCAAAGAGTTCATTTAGTAGGAGGTCATGGCACAACAACGGGTCAAAGCAGCTCGATCGGCTGGGGTTTTGAAGCGAGTTACCAGAGAAGAGTGACTTGGGGCGGAGTCTGGTGAGTGTTGGGGCATGTTGGCCCTTGACCAAGTTTTAGAATCCTTGTTCATTTTGGGACTTCAAAAGGATGTGGTGGTACAAGTTGAAGCGGAGATCATAGGATATCGACCCCTTTTAGAACCCTTTTTGGGTAATGGTATAATGTAATGGGTATGGGGATATCAACCCATGAGTTTACCAATACTTAGGCCTAATACGTAATGTATAAATAGAAGTCTAGGTGATGTAAGTAGTGACTAGTAGAGACTAGTCAGTTGCAAGTGTGATAAGTGCTAAGTGGTAATTGCTTTGTGCACACTATGTGAGGCTTGCAGGGCCAAGTGCAAGTGATTGTAAGACAATGGAAGGCTTTGTGCTATAACTCCAGGAAGGAGGATCTAGAGAGGGTGTCTTGTAGATCTCCTTTCCTCTGTGGAGTTGATTTTGATACTTTGTGCATGTAAGAAGAGGTACATTTGAAGATAATACAAGAAGACGAAGAGTTGGTGGACATAGCCCGGGGGTGGGGGTGAACCGCGTATATCATGTGTTGTTGTTCTTTGTGTGATGTATTGATGTGTTTATGTGTTGACTTGCTTAAGTGCTTTGTGATATAGATGAATGATAGATAAATATGATGTTGCTCTATACTTAATAATGAGAGTGAATGCTGGAATAACCTATGTAGATGTGATTAGTGATTTTAATCTACTATATATGATACATTTTCGTTATGCAAAATCTTGGATACTAGATCTAGTTGAATCTTTAGCGTAGATATCATGTTGAGGTTTATTTACTTTGTGAACAAGGTTTAATATTGATGAATTGTAATAACTAAGTGCTCTATTAAGGTGTTACAATCATATTTTTGTCGGCTAAGGTTGCGGACAACTGGAGTCCTACAACCACCCACGCCTCTACCTCGAGTGAGGGCTTCATGTCTCAGTTATTGCCGAAAGATTTGGTGGTTAGGGTTTTGTTGGTGCATTTTTGTAGCTCGATGGAACCCTAGGTCTACCCTGTTCCAACAAGGGTAATTATAACATGATCTGACCTCAACCTCGACCCATGCCTCCTCCTTGTCCTCTTCCTTTTAATCCACCGTGAGGGATAAACTTTTCTCTTCCTGGAGAGTTAAGCTTCAGCATTTCCCTCCTATTACATATCTCCTTGAATCCCTATATGTATCTCTTCACCTTTCATGCAAGAGGTCATAAGCCCTACAATCCTTCTCATCATGCCCCACCAATTTACAGAATGTGGAGTAAATATTGGTAGGTAATGCGGACATATTTTTTACATGTAATAGCATTCACTAGGGCAATGTCTATTTCAACATACCTCACACCAAGGTAAGAGTAACCACCTGCACTTCAAAAGGGATTGGAGCTTAGGAGGATAAGTACTCATTAAGCAATTGTCGGTGCTCCCTTGTGATGGCCTTCTGATTTTCATCCGATACACCATATGTCTTCTCTTTTATATGTTCCTTGTGCTCTTCCTTATCGCTTTGGCTGTAGAGATAAGCTGGATTAGTTGACTCAAAAATTTGACTCATACCTAATTTGGATTCTCCCATAGGGGTTGATTCTAGTTTCATGGTGATATCGAGTGCTTCATCCTGCAAAGCAACTACATTTACGTGGAACTTCGATGTGTGGTAGAGGGTGAAATGAACCATTCCTTGTTTTGCTCATCACGGGATCTGAAAGATTAAACAGGTTGTCAAGGTCTTAAACCTCTGATCAAATTCCCAAATAGGTTGAGATACTCTCTCCTTGATTTATTTCGGTTTGTAATGCATTGTGACTCCAAATTAGGTTTCTTAGTGCACTCAACACGGTCTTGATGTCGTTCAATGGTTTAGGATATATAGTTCCTTTAACAAACTTCATATACCAGTTCAGAGTGTGATCCATTAAGGTAGTACTAAAATGATCTCTCTTGACAAATTCATCATTGACTTGCTTAATACTCCCTACAAATTCACATAAGAACTAGTGTTGATCGGGATCTTTAGATCCATCTCCTCTAAAGATAGGTAGCCTTATTTCATCTGCCATGGACTTTCCTTGGTTTTTTTTGACTGAGTATGTACTGAAATACTTGTACCAGTGCTTTGAGTTTTCTGATAACTTAGGTTACTCTTTTTACTTAATGCTTCTAAAACAAATGGAGGAGTAATAATACTTACTTGAATGAATTGACACAACTCTTGATTCCCGATATTTTAGTGAGGTTCTTTAGTCTTCTCATCCTCTACCCTAGAGGACCCTGAATGTTCCTCATTTAATAACTCTTCTTCTTCTCCACTATAGAACCCTTCATATTTGATGCAGGAGAATCTCAAGCGAGCCAGCGCGGTGATAAAGGACAGCTGGTGATACGAAAAGCACTTAAGGAAATATTTGAAATATCTTGAATCATTAATGAAGCCATCAAGTGGAGCACACTTATAAAATGTAAGGAGACCTTAAAGTGATCCTCTAGTAGGTAGAAAGGAATTTATAGTAGTTAATGTAAGTAGATAGAATTCAATTCTAGATTAGACAATTTAGTGAGAGAGGGGAAATGAGATATGGAACACCCTCGTGTGTATGATAATGGGGAAATGAGAGAAGAGGCATAGAAACATAGAGGGTTGTGTAGCCGAACTCCATGTACATAAATTTTGAATTAATGCAAAGAAGTTGTGATTCAGATTCACGGTGTTCATATATTCTGTGTATTTTGTTATGCTCATGGATGTTTCTCTTCTGTCATGCAATTGATTTAATGTTATGTATAAATGATTTCTTGTTGAATGTTTGAAATCGAGAGGAAAGGGAAATGAAGTTTCCAATTGTTTCTCTATCAGTCAAGGCTTCTTCACCAAGAGAATGCGATTAATTTTTAAGTAAGGGAGTGCATCACGACAAAGTGTTGAAGGTTGTCTCTGAAAGCTTCAGGAAGATAGATTTTGTTTTCATTCTCTCATAAGTGCAGTTAGGCACAAGAACCGTGCAAGGTGTCTTGGTAGTGAAACTTCGGTTCATAACTTAAATGGTTGTTGAGGGAATGCTATTTGTAGAATCTGTGAGTCATGGTTCCAATTTCGAAGTAGTGGGAATTTTCACTTAAAGGAGTGCATCTGAGGAGTCTTCTTCAAAACTTCGGAGTTGGAGAGTTTAGGAAGGGATAAGAGCCTTCAAAGTCATCGAAGAGCCTGAAGCTTGCACGCGAGAGGAAACCAGTGAGAAGGCATTGCAAGTTGGGTCATAGGCGATTAAGTACTATGGAAAGCCTTAGTTACGAGTTGCAGAAGTCTTGGTGAAGGAAAAAGAAGGATGGTCGGAATTCTCTGAGTAGAATTAAAGAAGTCCGTGAAACGATTAGATCTCATGGAGGAGCAGAGGAGTTATGGAAAGTGTTTTTGAAAGGTTCTAAGCTCAGGAATAATTGCCTAGCACAGAAACCATAGAATTCGATTGGATTTACACCTTAAACTTCTATTCAGGTTTTAAGTGGTGGAGATCCCAAAACTTTGTAGCAGGTCCGTCGGGCAGCCGAAGAAGTTATGTAAGGGCCACAGGTGAGTAGGTGGACAGGTGGCGATCTCTCGACAAGGAAGTCAATTCGTTGACCATTTCGGGGTTCTGTGGGGTGAAGTTAAATTCCTTGCATGGGATTTAATGATATGCAAAGTTGAAGTCAGTGAATTAAGGTTGTTGGAGTCAAAGATTATCGAGCATATGAGGAGTTTACGATAAATGCGGGTTTGGGGAATGCGTGGAGCAGTTGCTTGACACGACTCGCGAAATCATGATAAGGAGAAATCTGAAACTGGCAAGGGAAGGGGTCAAGTGTTGATTGTTTTCATATTTTGGAGATTGAGAGACAAGAAGCGTCCATCCATTCCATCCATTCCATCCATTCCATTCCTCAATCCATTCCTCCATTCCATTCCGTCATTCCATCCATCCATCCGTCCATCCATCCTTCCTTCCATTCCTTCCATCCATTCCTCCATTCCATTCCATCCATCCATCCATCCATCCTTCCATCCATTCCATCCGTCCATCATTCCTTCTTCCATCCTCCGTCCATCCATCCGGCCATCCATCCTTCCGTCCTTCCGTCCATCCATTCCAGTCCGTCCATCCATTCCATTCCGTCCATCCGTGTCCATTTCCGTCCATCCATCCGGTCCATCCGTCCTTCCACTCTCCATTCCACTGTCCTCCTTCCATCCATCCTCATTCCATCCATCCTTCCTTTCCGTCCATTCCTTCCATCCATTCCTCCATCCTCCGTCCATGCCTTCCTCCATCCTTCCATCCATTCCATTCCTTCCTCCATTCCATCCTCCATTCCTTCCATTTCTTTCCATCCGTCCATCCATCCCTTCCTTCCTTCCATCGAGATCCATTCCATTCCATTCCATCCATCCATCCATTCATCCTCCATTCCATCCATTCCTTTCCATGCCATTCAACTCCCTTAGATGGATGGGCCAGACGAGAAGTGGTGAACAAAGTTTGGGAGACTTCAGAAGCGGTGATAGAACACCACAGTCAGTTGGACAACATATTACCACCGACATAATTTTCTTATAACGACTTTGTTAACAGAAGCACAGGGCAGATTCCGTTTCAGATTTTCTATGGCATCTGACCGAGAGGAATTTCTAAGTTAAAGTTCATAAACAGAGCCGTGATTAGGGCTAGTTGAGGAAAATTATGAGAGGTGATGAAGAACTTCATCTAGGTGAAGGGCGTTCTGAAGTTAAAGCAGAATATAAAGGCATTAGAGAAGATCAACCACGAGGAGACAGCAATTTGAAGTTGGTGATTTGGATACAGCACATTTGAGAAAGGAAAAGGTTCGAGAGAACATATAATAAGCTGAAGATGAAGAAAATGGAATAATATAAGGTCTTAAAAGAAATTTGGAGACCCAATTCTTGAAAGTTGAATTCACCAATGGGATCGAAATTTCTTGATATTCAATATCTGATTTACCGTATAAAACGAGGAAGCTGAGGGGCGGAAATGAACAACCCGAGGAGTCCGGTGGACAAAGCCGGATGCAGGTTACCAAAAGCCACCCGGATGGAGTGCATACTAGACAAAAGAGTGAGCAAAGAGGAACTGGTATAATACTTTGGATTTTGGTCAAGTGGAAGGGCCATCCGGTTGAAGATGCCAATTTGGGAGAAACGGCGAGATCGAGCATGGACATACCGTGTCTGAGCTCATGGACAGGAGCCCATGGAAATTTTCAAGCCGAGGAGTATAATACAGGAGCATCTTAGCCCGAGCAGTGAGAGAGATAAAAAGGATGGTTGGAAAAGTGCCCAGTGTAAATTTTGAAATATCTTGAATCTTAATCCAGCCATCAAGTGGAGGCACACTTATAAAAATGTAAATGGACCTTGAGTGAATTGCTCTAGGTCCATGGCTAAGGAAGAAGGAATTTATGATAGTTAATGTAAGTAGATAGAATTCAATTCTAGATTAGGCAGTTTAGAATGAGAGGAAATGGGATATATAGACACCCTCATTGTGTATAGTATGAGAGGAAGCGAGAGAATGGGGCAGGAGGAGAAGCAGAGAGAGTTGTGTAGCTGACTCCATGTACAAAATTTTTGAATTAATGCAAAGAAAGTTGTGATTGAGACTCATGGTGTTCATATATTCTCGTGTATATTCATTTTGTTATATGGATGTTTTACTCTTTCCGTCATGCAATTTCTTTTATGCTATGTATGAATGATTTCTTGTTGAATGTTTGAAATGCGAGAGAGAGAGAGTAAGGGAAATGAGTTTCAATTGTTCTCTATCTAAGCAAGAGTTCACAGGAGTGTAGTGTGAATATTGTCTGCAAGGAGTGTGTCAACAAAGTGTTCATAGGTTTGTCTCGAGAAAGCTCAGGGAGATATCTTTTGTTCTCATTCTCATGGTCACCGGTTGGGCACCGGGCCGGAGTGCAAAGGTGTCTTGTGGTGAGAATAGAGCTTGGAGTTCATAGCAGATGGTTTGTTGAGGAAGTCGCAGCGAGTCGGCGAGGATCAATTCTCGAGGTAGTAAGAATTTTCCGCAAGAGTCGCGTCACGAGGAGTTTTCTTTAAGACTTGGAGTTGGAGAGAGTTTAGGAAGGATAAATCCTTCAAAGTCATCGAAGGAGGCATAGGAAGCTTGTGCACTGAAACTAGCAAGAAAGCATTGCAAGTTGGGTTGTAGGCGGTTAAGTACCATGGAAAGCCTTAGTTACAAGTTGCAGAAGTCTTGGTGAAGGAAAAAAGGCAGTGAGGATTCTCACGAGAGTAGAATTTCGCGAGAGTCAGTGAACGTTAAGATCTCCGCGAGGAGGCGAGGATTCTGACAAGTTGTTTTGAAAAGGTTCTAAGCTGGGAGGAGTAAATTAAGTAGATCAAACCACACGGGGTACATTGGATTTACTGTAAACTTCTATTTACCGGGTTTTAGCAGTGGAAGTCCACGAAGGCAGCGAGGATTAGCGAAATCATGGCTGAGTCAGAAGGCGAAGAAAAGTTGTGTAGACCCGCGAGGCTCGGCCCGGGTGAGTGTGCATTGCTCGACCTGAAGTCAATTTCGTTGTCCATTTAGGGGTTTTATGGGAGGTGAAGTTAAATTCCTTGCGCCGAGTTGTGATATAGTGAAGTTTAATTCGGCCAGTGAAAGGTCGTTGAAAAGGTCAAATCTTACGAGCATATGGAGTTTGATGCATCGGGTTTTAGGGAATGCAGTAGGAGCGAGTTGCTTGACACCACGACGGTAGAAATCATGATAAGGAGAAATCTGAACTAGCAAGGAGAAAGGGTCAATTGTTGATTGTTTTTGGGTTTTGAAGATTGAGAGACAAGGCACTTGACCACGGATTGGCGAAAGTGCAGTCGATATCTCTAAAGTACAAGAGAGGGGATCCCACGAGGAGTTTTTTTGGGTGTAGATTTCCCGAAATGGAAATAGAAGAGCCATTGTGAAATATCTTTGGGCGGACGGAGGAAGGGTGCTGACATGGACATTGACCTGAGGTTGAGAGGAGTTCGCGTCGTCATGAAAGGGAAAAGGTCCTGTTGACATGGACCTTCTGACCTGCGGGTTGAGAGGGTTGCGTGCGTCATGAATATTATGCTAGTGGTTCATGATTTGGCTCAAACAAGTTCACTAGAGGATCCTCTATGAAGGTTCTCCCACTGCGCATATGTCCAACCTCTATGTCACTGTTTGAGTTCTTGAACATTGGATTTTTGATCTGACCAACTACTGTATTCTCAAGATGTTCTTCTCATGCAATAACATATTTATATTCAACTTCAAAAAGTGTAAAAATTTTCCTCTCGGTCCCTTAAAGAAATATCTCTCTGCTTGGCTATATGACTCTACTCTGTCGATAGAAAAATCGGTGATGTACCCTCCGATAGTGATATCAAACTAGTGATCTACTGCTCTTGACATGGTGTTATCAACTCTCTTGACCTTCTTGATCAACACTGACGTCCAAACCACATGTGGTCTAGATCTGATTTCAAACTAGGTATCTGCTAATCTGGCTAACCACTCATATAGCTCCTTATGAATTCCTCCAAATAAAATCTCGTGTACATCAGTAAAGATATACCTTCCCAACCAATCCTTTGTACTAAGATTAGGGTTCTTGTTCTAATCTTCGGCGAAGTCATTTTCTTGTTCTTTTGTTCACTTATGAATCTTTGTCTTTGATGGAAACCACATTGACATTCCCTCAATAAGATCTTAGTCCCGACAACGAAACCATTTGTTGACACAGGGGAAGACCTAGGGTTCAACTTTAACAGTTCACCAACAAGCCCTAACTACTCACCCTTTAGGCAACACCTACGAAGAAGATGCACTCTCACCCGAAGTAGCAATAGGGGGTTGCAGGACACAAGTGTCTATAACCAGAAGGAATGCAAAGTGGATCCAGAACAATAACACATACAACAACTAGATAATACTTTCCAACTTAAACCTACTTCACAAGTTATATCTCAGAGCTATCACATCAATACATAAACAATATAACAGAGGGAAAATAACATAGCATCAATCACACATAACAATCAGAAATACGTGGTTCACCCCCTCCCTGGGGCTATGTCCACAAAACTATGTTTCTTGATATATTATGTGAAAACGTAAAATTCTATTTACGCGCTTAGTTTGCAGATATTTCTCTCTTTCTCTCTTCTCTATCTCCCCTCCCTGTGCACCCAACTACAGGATTGATCTTCTCACCCAGCTGAAGATCTTGCAATAAAACAATGCTCTCACACACAACACTTCTTCCTCACACAACAATAATCAGTCAACAACAACCAACCAACCATTTCTCGCTCCTCTAGATCTTTATTTATACATTACAATGACTCTTGTACAACCCTAGGACGAAACCTAGGTGTCAAAACCCTAGATACCAAAACCCTAGGTCAAATTTGACTTGCATTTTTAGGGCTTCACCAGCCTGTCTTTCCTTTTTTCTCGTGAGGTGCTTCAAAGCATTCATTGGTGGCTTTTTCCACTTGCTGAGTTGTCCACACTCCATATTCCTTGCTTATATGTCTTCCTCTATCTTCTTGTTCAATGACTTGCTTTCTCTTACTTCACTCCTTCTTTTCTTCTTCTTTGACCACTTCGACCCATTCTCAGTCAATGTGCCTTCCGCGTAGTTCGTACTTCATCTTTTCTCTTCCTTTTTCTTCGCTTTCTTCCTTAATCCATAACCAAGGTCCAAAAATTATGCACCTCAAACACTTAGCACTTATCAATGTGGATCAAATCCAACATTTAACATAAGCACAACATTTAAGCAAAACATACATATTCATTATACATTCTAATATAAGCACTAAGAAAAACATAACAAAGATAACATTGCACAAAGTGAACCATAAGACACCAGATATATGTCGTTCACCCCGGTGTGGGGATATGTCCACCAACTGATTCGCCTCTTTATTATTCGTTTGAATCTTACATTCATCCACTCATGTGCACTAAGCCAAAGAGTAAAGCTTCACATCGGACATGAGATTTCCGCACTGAGCGCCAGATCCTCCTTCCAAAACTAGGTGAAGGCCCATAGCCAACTCTCTATCAAGCACAAAGCCCTAACACACATGCATTCCCTTGCACAAAGCCACTCGAACTACTTGCACTTAGCTCAAAAGACTACTACTTCTACCATACATTCTTCTTTTATTTATAATTTTACAAACCCTTAGAATAA
>SNQJ01S0225927.1:0-14652 GCA_010110895.2 Picea sitchensis | reverse complement strand
TAATGTAAAGTATTATGCAAAACGGATTAAGCATATAATAATGAGAAAGGACGTTGTGTACCTTGGAATGATCAGGTGAAATGATAGTATAAGTCAAAATACAGGTGATGAAGGGTATAATAATGGCCAAAAGTATGGGCAAAAAGGGTACAATATGTGGTCCTAACACCTCCCAAACACAGGTGAGAAAACATCATCAACTCAATTCATTGGATTTATCCACTCACCATTCTCAAGCGTTCTCACAGTGTTCCCTCTAGCTTGGTATCCTCCAACCTGATGCAGACCCAACCCTCTCAGAGGGTCCACGCGACCTCCCGGTCTAGGATTGTTCTAGTCGAGAGCTGATATTAGCTCATAGGATCCCTTCGAGCCCAAAATCTTAATGCGCAGGTCCTTAAACCTTTTTCCTGCATGTAAATTTTCCTTTTCGAGAGTCCCCGAGTGTTTACAAAGCCTCCTCGGAGATCAAGGGCCAAAACCATGGGCCAAATCTTCTTCCTCCAAAAATTTCGGGACTTCAAGGCCTTTCTATCCCTCTTATCTCTTAACACAGATTCCCCAAACTAACGAACACTGAGTAGCTAGATCAACGGTCCAAAATAAAAAAATGAGNGACGATTTTCTTCACAATGCCATTTTTCCACAACTTTTTTCGAATCACCAAAAAGTGTTTTCATCGGGTCTCAGATCGATGATCCACAAACTTCGTTCAAATGGACAGTCCATATCTACTCCCTTCGGGCTTCGGTGATTTTCGTTGGGCATCAAACAACACAATCCTTTATATCTCCCAACGTCAAAATGTCGAATAAGTTCTCCTTCCTCCACATGTCCCATCCTAAATCGATGGCTAGGATGTCCTCTGGGACTTCGACAATTTCCTCCTTGTCTGCACAACACTTTGATTTCGCTGAAGTGTCGATTTCCCAGACTGCGAGATCTTGCACCACACATCCTTTCCAACGGATGGTTGGGATTAACTTTGGGGCTTCAGGCCTTCGTGAGTCTAAACAACATTGCTCTATGTTTTCTCTAGAGTGTTGGACCTCCGGATATCCTACCACGTACCCTTCCTGAAATCAATAGTTCAGATCTACTCCAGACTTCAGGACTCTGGATATATCCACCTTCTCTTCCCACTATTCTCCCGAAGTGCCTATCCTCCATATTTCCTAATATGGCGATGTGTGTCCTTTACGATGGATGGCCCAGATGAACTCTGTCCTTAGGGAGTCAGGAGTCCTCCACTCCTACTTCCATCTAAATGTTAATCCATCGGAGTACATGATCTATTAACACATGTCCCCACTTTTTGAACAGTTGATTCACTCTGTCCTTCGAGAATTCGGGGGTCCCGAATTCTCCACACACCAAATTATCAGAATGAACGAAGTCTTAAGGACTTCACCGATTAACCCGCGTGCATCTCCTCTTGATCCGACGATTGTCCACGCTCCTACAAACTCTCGAATGGATCTTGATTGTAGTTATGGATCCTCGATAACTCCTTTTTAAACTTGATCTACGATTCCTCCGAACGCACGAAGTCTTAAATACTTACAAGGTTAAACCCCGCGCTACTTCTCTGGATCTAAGGGTGAAAAAAGACCCTGGATCCTCCTGAACAAACGTCCATCGTTCAAACTTTAAATAAGAAAATATTCTCCTCTTTGAAGAATATGACCACCATCCTTTTTTATCTTGACTGCACGAGACAATTCGAGTCTCTAGCACCCCCCATGCGCTCCTATGATACTTTAAAGCTATGGAATTAAATATTTTTCTAAGTCCCTCTTGTGGAACTTTTATGTTCTCTATCGCTTCTGAGATTTATTCCTCCGAGATTTATAGACCTCTGGCGCACTCCTTACATCCCTAAAACTTCTAATGAATTTCACACTTAGATATTTTTGAGAAAATTTTAGACTTAAAGATTTGTTTTAAAGAAAATCTCCCTTACGCACTCCTTGCATACGTCCCTTATGAAACTTCTTCAACACTTAAAGAAAGTGTTGTCCTGATGCACTCCTTGCACGAGTCTTCTCAATCTTTTTTTCTCCTATGAGAACATGTACACTCTCTGCACTTCAACTAAAAAATTGTGCACTCCTTGCACTTCCACTGTAAATTCACGTTATCTCTCCTAAGCTTCGAGTCTGTCTCGACTCAGCCTACGCACTCCTTGCGGGAACTGTGCACTCCTTGCACTAGGAATCTCAGAAGAGAAAACAAATGAAACTTACAGAAACATCAAAGGTTTCCACACTTAACCATAAAAAACGTATTCATGCATAAGAGCTACATAAACAGATAACACATAGAGAACATAAATAAACATCACATGTACTCAAATAACTCAGATGAACACAACACCATACAATTGGAATCAAACCTCTCTTCTTGTATTCATTCAGTAAATATGTACATGGACTCATACAGTTCTCTGCAGCTTCTCATAAGCTTCAACAACTCTCTCAAAAACAATAACAATAACATTCAACGACTACAATATACAACAACCTCTACAATAACGTTCAACAACCTCATTTGGGAATACAATTCATATATTTATACAACGAGGGGTTTCTCAAGCTTTCCCTCCAGACTACCTTAGATCTATCCTATCACAGTTATTTCATTCATCTACTAAGGACTATTACATTGAATGGTGATTACATTCAAATATGAGTTGATACTCAATATCTGTACAACCTTATCTACTAATTAAAACGATTACAATCCTCAGTGGCCTTATGCAATGGCTCTTGCCTCAAAACATTTAACAGCTTTAAATTACAATCTTTTCAAAACAGAAAGACGCGTTCCTCCTTGGAATTAAAAAAAAACTTCAAATCTATGCGCTACGTGATGAGTTGTCCTCCACCTGGCTTCTTTAATGCTTATGGTGATGCTCCTGCATCATTCTCCTCTAGCCAAAAATTCATGGACTCATGTCCATGAGCTCCTGCACTATCTTTCCATGCTTCTGAATGTCAGATTCATTAACCCAACTAGCATCCTCTGTTGGGTGACCCTTCCACTTCACCAGGTATTCAAAATAAGTCTTCCTCCTGGTCTTCTTACCAATCCTTTGATCTATGATCTTCCTCATCTATGGATTTTTTGTTGTTGGCATCTGCTTCGAGCACTGAATATCTTTTTGATCATCTTGTCTTACTGTATCATTCATCATGTAAGGGTACAAGTATGCAACATTGAATATGGGTGATATTTCCACATCCTTTGGTAGCTCAATCTCATATGCAATAGCATCAAACTTTCTGAGAATATTGCATGGTCCTATTTTCTTCATCTTCGGTTTATTATATATTCCCCTTGGGAACCTTTCCTTCCTCAGGTGTGCCAGAACTAGATCTCCAACTATGAAATGAGCCTCTCTCTTTTTCTGATCAACTTTGCTTTTATACTTCTGACTGCTCTCCTGCAACTGTATCTTTATCTGATCATGAAGCTTCTGCATCTCTATAGCAAAGTCTTATTCTCATGCACTTATGATCTCATCATGTTTCAAATCCCTTAACTCCGAAATTCCTCTCATATGCATTTGATACACTATTTGAAATGGACTCTTTCCAATGCTTCTTTTTGGAGAATCATTATAAGAAAACTCTGTCTGGGGAAACATATGAGCCCACTGATTATGATGTTCAATGACCAAACTCCTCATCAAATTCCCTAAGCTTCAATTTACCACCTCAGTATGTACATCTGTCTAAGGGTGATATGTTGAACTGAAAGACAAATTTGTCCCTAGCCTCTTCCATAGGGTTCTCCAAAAGTGTCCTACAAACTTGGTATCTCTGTCTGAAACTATGCTCCTTGGAAAGCCATGCAATCTCACAATTTCTTTGAAAAATAAATTTTCTATGTAAGTAGCATCACTAGTTTTCTGGCATGGTATGACATGTGCCATCTTTGAAATTCTATCCACCACAACAAATATGGAATCATTCCCCCTCTGGGTTCTTGGAAATCCCTGTAACATCCCCAACCATCAACCAGCCTGGGCAATGCCACTACTCAGCTCTGACTTAGCTGCGATACCAAACTATAGCATCCCCGACCCTCCATAGAGACCGGGTAAGGCTACCACTGCGGAATATTCACACACACACACACACATATATATAGCATGCATTTTAACCGAAATAAAACACATAACACAGAGTTACTGTTACCATTCAGATTCAAACAAGATTAACAATAAATCCACATGCAATGGAACACATGATAACATTCAAGCATTAGTATCACAAACATGCATAACATATAAATTAAGCACGGACTGATACTTATCTTTTAGCTATAGTAAATCCACCAACTACGTGCAAACCTTCCACGAACCTCCCAGCCATAGACCACACTGCTCATCACACTGAGCAGTGGGTCACACCCGAGCTGGGACTAAGCTCCACCCAGGGAAAGGGAATCCCTAGACTAGGCTAAGGTCACAGGAAAATGCATAGTGCAACTGGAAGGGTTCTCTCCAGGAGCCTTCTTGCGCCCACTACTCACAAACTCTCATTCCACACATGCCTATTCCACCCAGGAATATACACCTTCGTAAGAATAGTCCATCGGTGCTTCACCTCCCTCTCTGGGTCTCGGTAACAAGTCGGATCAAGAATTTTTAGAGCTCCATAGCTACTGATGGACTCTCTCTGGGAGAAAACCACTTCCCAACAAACTCTCTCACCTGGAGAGAGCTGCTCAAAGGCCTGACAACCTGCCTCTTCAACCACGGGCCTGACAACCCAGTTCTTCAGCCACTTTCAATTCAATTCCCGCATAGTTAGGACAACAACCACTGGTCAATACAACTCAGGAAAACAGAAGGCAACAAGTCACACTCGGTCCAAGAACTATGTGGCCAAAACCGCCAACAATTATGACACACACACAGCACAAACATATACGGGATGCTTAGGCTTCACAGAAGACATGGTTTAGTCTGCGTGACTATGCAGAGGTCGAACAGGTTAGACGGTGAATCATTCCACGGGTTTTTCCTACTGGTTTCAAGGTGCGTGACCAGAGAACAAAACATAGAGGCCGAGTGCAGAGGAAAAACGGGTTCAGACGAGCATCCCAGCGAATTCAAGCGGAGGATGGAAGAATGACCCACGAACCCCAAACACAGCTGACGCTTCATCTTTTAACTGCATGTGCCCAGGTCAACACTTGTCTTCCTGGAGCTGCATGCATTCCCTTTTTCACATGTTCCTTTTCATAGAAATTAGGACAACACTTGGTCAATTGTCTACCTTAGCCTTTAGGAAATAATAATAAATTATTATCCCATTTAGCGGTAAGCTCCCTAGCTTAGCCCCTAGGCCCACGCACTTAGCCTCCTCCCTTACCCAACCTTGTGGAAGCTTAGTCCCCCATCATGCTTTCTTCGTGGTTGGTATGCACGCAACGATGTTTATATTTTATTAATGATCTGCATAATTACATATACAAAATCATGCTCCTGGCCTTTAACACCTAGGCTCTCCAGCTTAATAAACACATAATCCCACCAGCTTATATACACTTGGCTCACCAGCCTATAAACATGATTACAATTCATAATATAACTGGGGCTCATCCTTGGGGATATTACAATCCCCTCCCCTTATTTTTGCACTGTCCTCAGTGCAACTCTTTACACAACATCAGCAAGATTTCCAAAATCTTCAAAAAGATGTGGGTATTTTTCCTGCATAGCATCCTCATGCTCCCATGTTGCGTCCTCGGGACCATACCAGGTCCATTGGACCTTTACAAGCCCTCTGGCTCGATTTCGGAGTTGTTTTCTCTTCTGGTCCAATATGCGCACCAGATGCACTTGCAAGACACCTTCTTGCTCCACTTATCTTTTGATTGAGAAGACCTTCCACCCCTAAGAAGGAATATGACTCCATCGGGGCAATGGCTTCCCAAGATAGACATTGTCCACAATCCTTATCCACATGGTCTAGGCCAAGGTACCAAACCTCAGCAGCACTCCAACCAACGGTCTCTCATTCCCCACATGTTTGTCCCACCCCAGGAGTGTACACCTTCACTGTCACACAGTCCATCGGATTCTACACCTCCCTTTCCTTGGGCTTCAGCAACATGCTAGCTCAGGAAGTCTCAGAGCACCGTGGCTCCTGGAGTTCCAACTGCCCTCAAAGATTTCCAATCCGCATCTTCTCAAGCTACTCTTTGTAATCAACATTCTAACTTTAATCAACATCATCTCATCCGCATAACCCACGTACAGTTATCATGAGAAAACATAAAATAATTCATTTAGGAACTCCAATTAGTTCAAAAGGGAATTCAACTTTTTCCCCAAAACATGAAATTCTATTTCATAATTCATCTTGGTTGTTGCCATATTATGAATGCATCCATCCTTGTGATTTTTTATAGGCACCAAACTGCATACCATTTTCCTGCAGGGCTTCATCTTACATACTGCCAACAATTTCCAGTATTTGTTGTACATCATAATTCAATTGCAATATGTACAAAATCTTATGCAGTGATCTTAAAATTTCCTGCACCTAGAAATTCAGTCACAATCACACAACATTTTAATGAAATGGAATGAATTGTCATTCTATGCATATGCATGTTCACAGTAATATCTGTAAGTTCATTACTTTCTTTTTTTTTGAACCAAAAAGTTTCATGTAGTCAATGCTCATGTGACTACTTGACTTGCAACTTTCCTGTTGCAATGTCTAACAAGTCCTGAAATGTCCTCAGCTTCATGAGTTCACAACATTTCAGTTGTTAGTAACAATTATTTTCATGCAATAATATATATGCAAGTACTTAAAAAACTCATTCAACCATTGCATTTAGTATACAATTCTATCACTTACTATGCATGAGTGAAATTCTCAATGTATTATTATTCAATGCACCTTGCATTGAATTACATAATGCTCTTTATCTCAATCATGTATCTCACCATCCATGAGTTGGAATTCTGGCCAATGTGTTGCCACATTCTCCACACACTTCCTATTGTCTTCCCAATTAATTGGATGCCTTCCTTTTCGACCCTAACACTACACCAAGAATATAATTTGGTGGTGTTCATTAGTGTTAGCAAAAAGGTTGTAGCCCAAGTTTTATTTAAAAGTAGGAATCTCTTAGTACCTGTGTGTCTCATAACCTTTCCATATCCATGCCTTGCCATATCCAACCATGTCTCGATCTCATACATGACTAGATTACTGGCATTCATTCCTATAAAAAGTTCTTATCTTTTAATTCTTTGGTTATCACCCCATAACCAAATTAACATTGCATTCTACTATGTTAGTGTGTGCATTCAAAAGATAAAAAGATTTGAATTAATACAATCCTCCAGCGTTTACCACATCCAGTGGTATGCATTCAATAATATAATCATGTGATTTTATAAAATGACTCTGGCTAAGGAAATTCTTACCTAAATTTTCTTTCAGCAATTATGCAAAAAGAGTAATAAAACTCATACCTGCATGATTTCCATTAATAAATTTTATACTACCTGAAATTATGATAGCAGTAGAAGCTTTCATGCTTCTTTTATCAAACTTGTAACCAACACTTCAGCTCTTTGTTGCTTCCTTCCTTATGCAACATCACCAACAACACTTGCAAACATGCAAGCATTATTTCCTCTGGCTGACCCAATCAAGCCATAACATACTTGCTACCATAGAAATTGAAGCAACTTCTTTCTCCCTATAAAATTTTTCCTTGTTGATCCCAGAAGTCTACAATTCTTCCCAGATTCCTAAATCTTCTTGTTCTCTCCACTGTAATCATTGTGCATGATTATTCCTGCCCTGAGCACTTTCGATGCAATGCCCCCACCTCAGCAAGTTCTGTTGACCTCTTGTTCAATGGATGTTCAACTCTCAGAGCTGGAGTATCTCTTTGTGTCCCTACTAGAACCTCCATGAAACAAATCCACAGGCCTTGCGCGAAACCTTACCCACGCAAACTAGCGGCGGATGCAAGCTTCCTCTATGTGACCACTGGCTATGACCACGCACCTATCTAAAAGGCGTTTCAGGATTTCGCGTACCGGGTGTTTCGATATGAGTCACCCTCGACTCTCTCTATCCCCGAAATCTGAAATAAGAGTCTAGTGCATGCTAGCTCTTCTCTTAACTTCCACTGGCGTGACCTATAGCTATGACCTGGGGCCCAACTTCCGAGTGTTATGGGACTTTACCCTTCATGAACTTCGATAATTATATCTCCTCATTTCTCCCGACATCCAAACTCACGAACCCCATTCGCCTCAGATCAACGGTCCACATCTTTCTAGGTTTTAATGGTCCAGATCAATTCCTCGCGAATCGGCAATTCACGTTTCATGGTTTCAAAAAACTGTTCCCCTCTTTTCTTCCGATCTCTAGTTTTCTGAAATCCACGTGAGTCAGATCCAATGAATCACAGCTCCTTGTAATCCAATGGTGTGGATACTTTCTCGTGAATCGGGACTTCACAGTTCATGAAATCAGAAAACAATTCTCTTCCCCTTTCCAACTTCCCACTTCACGAAATTCAATTGCATCAGATCAATGGCTCACAGTCGTCGTGATTCAATGGTCTAGATCTCTCCTCGCGAATTGGATGTTCGCGTTTCAGGATTTTCAAGAGAAACTTCTTCCATTCTCCCAATTCCCAATCTCCAATTTCCCAATGAAAGGAATCAACGGTTCAATCTTCCTTGAGATCGATGTCTCTCTACCTCTCCTGAGATTTCAAGTGTTGAATGACTCTCAGTGTTATCCTCCTCGCAGTTTCTTTTGATCTAACGACGCACGACTATCGACACTTCTCCCTCCAAGGATTCCTACCATCTGTTCAGGTTCTTAATGACTTCTTGCCAAATATATTGGTGTCAATTCTTATGGACTTGACTTCCTCCCTAACTTGAAGGATTTTGAATATTTCGAAGGCTTCGATGGTGTTTTCCCTCTTGAGCTTCTATTAATGAAATTTTAACTTCACCCTGGCACACACTTGCACTCTGCATGCGAACTTGCATTGTTTCTCCCTGATATTTCAACTTGCTTAGTCTCTAAGGGACTCAACCCTTTTGTGTCTTCCAAAAGACTTATGATGCCCACCTGGCACGTTCTTCACTCAACCTTCTGAGATTTTGAACTTGAAACAAATTCTCTCTACACACACTCCTTGCGCTATCTCTTCTGATCTTTAGGACTTAGAATGAGTCTTTCTCCCATGCACTCCTTTAGTTATCTCTTCTGAGCTTTTTGATTTACTCAGTCTCCTAAGGGTCTCAGCCCTTATGTTTCCATTCAAAGGAAAACTTTGTTCCCTCCTAGCAACCTTCTGCTCAAATCACATCTTGCTGAGCGTTTTATACAGAGTGTTCAATAGCTCTGTGAGTATCTTCCTCTAATACTCTTCTCCCTGAACTGGACAAAGAGTTCTCTCTGTGCATCCTTGCACTCTCTCAATGCCCCGCCTGGCAAAGCCCTACAGAGTTCTCATTGACTCTATCTCTCTCTGAACTCAACACAGAGTTATTCCTGTGCATTCCTTGCACTTCTGTTGATGAAGGTTCAACGGTATCTCTCCTGAGCTTCTCTGAGGTTAACTTACCTCTATCAACACACTCCTTGCACTCAAAATCTCAAATAAGAGAAATTATTGAAACTTATTCAATACTTCACCAGTTTATGCATTCAAACCAGTTAATCTCCGAACATTCCCATGTCACCTTTGTTGACATCATTGCATCACATCACTTACGTTTTCCAATTACGGGGGCATACGGTAGCGGTTTGGAGTAACCCACCTTTCATACCACAATTCTTCTGACATTGACACGTAACCCCTCGGTGAAATAGGGGTTTGGATTGCGGGACCACCTTGGAGAATTAACTCCCATGCAACTTGGATCCCCGCAATGCCTCCTAGCCATCGATCTTGATGTATAGTGATCAACACCAGTGTGGGTCCTCCGACCCTTAACTTCATTACGTAACCTCGGCCCCACTAACCATGCTCATACGTAGTGCCATGTGGAAGAATACTAGAAGCTGACTCGTGGCCCAATCAGATGGCTGTCACATGTCACGTTCCATATGGAATTTCAAACTTCTATGGGTTTAAAACCCACTGACACATGGTGCACAACCCATGTGTCCACGTCAAACCAAGTGACATCATCATGACTCACTACTTCGGCTCTTCGGGAGCTTTCTCCCTTCACTACTATGTTTGACCTTTTAACATTGGATTTATCCAACGGTCGAGCTCTTCTCCCCAGATCTACGGTGTAGATCCACTTTCGGGACTTTGGGGGTTTGGGCTTCGACCCTTCTCTTATTTTTGGCATCAGACTTCACTGAAGTCATGAAGTCCGAAGGGCTTCCTGGTTAACTCTTATGCACCTTCCCCCAGATCTGACGGTCATAAGGGATTTCCCTTCCTTCTGAATAGATCCTACGGCACAGAACAAACTCTATTACTCTGTGGATTTCTAAAGGAATTCACGGCTAACTGCCTCGCAACATTACCAGATCTTACGGTCGTGAAGGATTCTCCTTCTCCTGAATAGATCCTAAGGTCCACATTACTCTGCGGCCCAATACCATCTCTATCGTGGTTTTACAACACTGTTACTCCTCCTGAGCTTTGTAACACAACCAAGGTAGCTTCTTGGCACTCAGGAAGGTTCTGAGGCTCGAAATTAGTCCTCCAAACAAAATTTCTTCTTGAAACCTTGGGTCTAATGACTACTTATCCATCCCATTCAGGATCAGTGTTTGAAACCTTGGCTCTGAACTTGAATTTTGTCTGCTTCTACAACAATTATTTTCGAAACTTTTGCTTCAACTTCCACTAACATGGACCATCCAGTCTCAGTGTTGTAACCATCTATGATACCAATTTGTAACATCCTCATCCATCAACCGGCCTGGGAAATGCCACTACTCAGCTCTAACTTAGCTGCGATACCAAATTGTAGCATCCCCGACCCTCCATAGAGACCGAGTAAGGCTACCATTGCGGAATATTCACATATATATATCACATGCATTTTAATCGAAATAAAACACATAACATAGATTTACTATTACCATTCATATTCAAACAAGATTAACAGTAAATCCACATGCAATGGAACACATGATAACATTCAAAAATCAGTAGCACAAACATGCATAACATATAAATTAAGCACAGACTGATACTTATCTTTTAGCTAGAGTAAATCCACCAACTACGTCCAGACCTTCCATGAACCTCCCAGCCATAGACCATGTTGCTCATCACGCTCAGCAGTGGGTCACCTCTGAGCTAGGACTAAGCTCCACCTAGGGAAAGGGAATCCCTAGACTAGGCTGAGGTCACAGGAAACTGCACAGTGCAACTGGAAGGGTTCTCTCCAGGAGCCTTCTTACGCCCACTACTCACGAACTCTCATTCCCCACATGCCTGTTCCACTCGGGAGTATACATATTCACAAGAACAGTCCATCGGTGCTTCACCTCCCTCTCTGGGTCTTCGCAACAGGCCGAATCAAGAATTCTCAAAGCTCTGTAGCTGGTGCTGGACTCTCTCTGGGAGAAAACCACTTCCCAGTAGACTCTCTCACCTAGAGAGAGCTTCTCATAGGCCTGAAAACCTGCCTCTTCAACCACGGGCCTGAAAACTAGGTTCTTCAGCCACTTTCGACTCAATTCCTGCAAGGTGAGGACAATAGCCATTGGTCAATACAACTCAGGAAAATAGAAGACAACAAGCCACACTCAGTCCAGGAACTGCGTATCCACAACCGCCAATAGTTATGACACACACACGACATAGACATATACGGGATGCTCGGGCTTCACAGAATACACAGCTCAGTCTGCGAGTTCTCACTGGGTTTAGGATGCGTGACTATGCAAAGGTCGAACAGGTTAGACGATAGATTAGTCCAAGGGTTTTTCCCACTGGTTTCAAGGTGCGCGACCAGAGATCAGAACATAGAGGTCGAGTGTAGAGGAGAAATGGGTTCAAAGAGCATCCTAGCGAACTCAGGCGAAGGAAGGAAGAATGAACCGCGAACCCCCAACACAGCTTATGCTTCATCTTTTAACTGCATGCACCGAGGTCGACACTTGTCTTCCTGGAGCTGCATGCATTCCCTTTTTCACACGTTCCTTTTCACAAAACATAGGACAACACTTGGTCAATTGTCTACCTTAGCCTTTAGGAAATAATAATAAATTATTATCCCCTTTAGAGGTAAGCCCCCTAGCTTAGCCCCTAGGCCCACACACTTAGCCTCCTCCCTTACCCAACCTTGTGGAAGCTTAGTCCCACATCACTCTTTCTTCATGGTCGGTCTGCACGTAGCGATGTTTATATTTTATTAATGATCTGCATAATTATATATACAAAAGCAGGCTCCTGGCCTTTAACACCTAGGCTCTTCGGCCTAATAAACACATAAGCCCACCAACTTATATACACTTGGCTCACCAGCCTATAAACATGAATACAATTCATAATATAACTTGGGCTCATCCTTGGGAATATTACAATCCCCTCCCCTTATTTTTGCATTGTCCTCAATGCAACTCTTTACACAACATCAGCAAGATTTCCAAAATATTCAAAAAGATGTAGGTATTTTTCCCACATAGCATCCTCATGCTCCCATGTCACGTCCTCAGGATCGTACCAGGTCCACTGAACCTTTACAAGCCCTATGGCTCGATTCTAGAGTTTTTTTCTCTTCCAGTCCAATATGCACACCAGATTCACTTGCAAGACACCTTCTTGCTCCACTTATCTTTTGATTGAGAAGAGCTTCCACCCCTAACCAGGACTATGACTCCATCGGTGAAATGGATTCCCAAGATAGACATAGTCCACAATCATTATCCACATGGTCTAAACCAAGGTACCAAACCTCAGCAGCTCTCCAACCAACGATCTCTCATTCCCCACATGCATGTCCCACCCCAGGAGTGTACACCTTCATTGTCACACAGTCCTGTTGAGTACTCAACACACCCTAAAAAAAGACTGTCACCATTTACTTTTTGGGGTACCACTCGATCTTCGGCTTGGACTGTTATCACTTCAGCATGAAACTGACACCTTCACTTATCTCATATGTTTCATGATTGAATCGATTAAAAGTTTCTTGTGTACAAGAAAGGACCTTCTTAACTCTAAAAGAGACTTAATTACTACTCAATGAATCGACCACCTAGGATTTTCCCCCAACTCACTTGAGGAATTTGGCATCAGCGAAAGATAAAGGTGGTGAAAATGGTTTGGAAAGTCAAAGTTGTCAAGTACTGACCTTCATCGGCGTTCGCTAATGAAAGCGTTTATTTCCTACGAACAACCCCAGGAAGAATTTCGTCGAAGACCGATCCATTCAGTTTCGACAGAAAAATGTAATAAAAAACACCGTGCAGAGGTAAGGAGTAAACAACAGATCCCTAATCCCTATGTCGGAGTGATGTTATGTGACGAGACGTTTTACCTCTATATGTGTCAGATACGCCACATTCAAAGCTGGTAGTTAATTCATATATTGCGCATTAGTTACTAATTCGTGCATGAATCAAAATGATATGTTAAACCCACCAATACAATGCATCTTCTCCCGCGCCTCTGTCGTCAACCAGTTAAGGTTTATTTGCATAAATTCGAGGGTAATTTATTTTTAATTTACATTTATTACTCGTATTAACTGATTGATATGACTGGTAGTACCTCTCTAGTTATATCATGTTCGAGTCATTGTGCATGGTCCCATTCTACGCAGCAAGAAATTCATAACAAACAGAAGAGTGAATCCAACAACCCGGAAGAAATGCGCAAAATTCAGTGAGTATTAAGCAATTATCTTTGCAAGCATTACCGGTATGTATCTGCTAATAGTTTTCATGCATTCCATTGTTACATGTCCACAAACAAAATTGCTCTGTATGCATGTTCAAAAGACATTTTAAATTGCAAGAACAATGCCTCCGAAGAAGCCTTCCACCAGGAAATCGTCGAGAACCCCTAAGCTGCAATAATCAGAAGTAGGAGAAGGCACCTCCCCATCAGTTGCGAGACAATTAGAATTTGTTCTGATCAAAATCTGGACCAGGGGTCAAAAATTTGCTCAATTTTCAAAGTGCTCGGAATGCGACGAAAACGGTGCCATTGCGTCTGTCTCGTCTTCCTGATTCCGGTGGTATATTTACTTTCGCAAACGGAGTCCGTATGGAGAAGTTATCGCATTCTGTCCGCCAAGGCAAACAGGGAAAAATTTGATGCTCACTGGGCAGGCCGTACAGCTGACGTGGCAAGCGTACAGTTGATGTGGCACCTGCTGACGTGGCAGGTGATGTGGCAGATTCTGATTGGCTGAGGGTGGTCGAATCATTTAATGACATGTGGCATATTTTAAGCGAATGGAGAAGTGCCACGTGGCCCAATGAAGGGCTGCCACGTGGCACCCGTTTACTGGCTAATGGGTTAATGTTTGGTTTATTAAAATTTTGTGGGTCCGTGGGGTTTGACCCCCGGACCTCTCCCACACTCCAAAGCTTTTACAAAGGTCAGCCCGCCAACGCGCCACACTTTGGGTTTTAATAACGATATGTTTTTAAAATT
>SNQJ01S0225926.1:0-14652 GCA_010110895.2 Picea sitchensis | reverse complement strand
TTTAAGGAGCGATTTTGGGGGGTGTGAGGGAATTTAGACTTTTAATTAATAAACAGAAATTAATTATTGGAGAACCCTAGGGATGAGTGACACTTGGACGGCGGAGATTGCTTTTGTCTAATATGGCAACTAATATTTTCTTTTTCCTTTTGTCTTTTCTTGGAGGAACAGAATCCTTTAATTTCTATGGGCCTAGCACAGACCCTCCCTTCCCTTATCCTCCCCCATGTGATCGTTGGATATGACCATAGGCCTTACCAAAAAGGCACTTCTGGCTTTCAAAATTTGGGGAATCGCGATGCAAGCGTTCCCCTATTCTCTGTCTTTCAAAATGCTGAAACCCGAAAGGGTCTAATAGATCCTTAGCTCCTCCCTAGGGTCACTTGTCATACGACCAATCCTATGACCTGATGCTAATCCTCTAAATGTTTTCAGGGTTTCGTGATTCGGGGAATCACGATGCAAGCGTTCCTCCTTTCCCTTTCGAATCCTTGGTACTCGAAAACCCGGTATCATCTGGATCTATAGTATAGATCGTTGACTTGATCAACGACCAAAATTAAATCCCGACATTCTACCTTTCGAGATTTTGGCGGGGTCATCATTCCTATTTCTCTGATGTCCAAAACCCTATTGGCTTTAGATCTTCGCAACGCGTCCCAACAAATGGGCGGTCTAGATTTTTTCGGGACTCCTCCTTCCTACCACAAGATCATGTCCGGTGACCTAGGGCTCATTCACAGAGCACATCGAGGTTTCGCGTAGTGGGATTTCGTGACTGGCGAAGATGAGGGGTATTTCCCTTTGGTTTCCCAGGTGCCGAAACGTCGAAACCTATTCACGCTAAATCGACTCATCCACAGAGCGCGTCGAGGTTTTGGATACCGGTATTTCACGACTTGCAAAGACAAGGGGTCTTACCCTTGGGTTTCCCGGGTGTCGAAACGCTGAAACCTATTCACGCTAAACTGGCTCATCCATAGAGCCCGTCAGGGTTTCGGGTACCGAGATTTCACAACTTGCAAAGACAAGGGGTCTTAACCTTGGGTTTCCTGTGTGCCGAAATTTCAAAACCTATTCACACTAAACCGACTCATCCACCGAGCACGTCAGAGTTTCAGGTACGTGTGATTTTGTGACTTGTGAAGATGAGGGCTCTTAGCCTTTGGTTTTGCGGTTGCCAAAACGTTGAAAACCCGAGAGAACTACTTTCTCTTGTACAAGGTTTCCAAACTTAGATCACATGATCCTTCAGTGGGTTCTTGGGTAATTATCCCTAGTCTTGGTGACCTGACTGAAAATCCTTCCTATTTCACTGAGCTATGAGCTCTGTGTCAGGGGAAAGTAAACTCATGGGTTTACTAAAATGGTAGTATTTTAAAGGAACTCACTCTGGCTCTAGAATGCGAGGGAACTTCCCGAAAGAAGGTGCCTTCGGAAAATCAAACCATGATATAGCACGAGTCAAGTAGGTAGAACAAAGATCAAGGGAACATACTCATATTCTGAAATTATTCATTCTATACATAAACCGATTATGGTCATATGAATATGAGCATGCATCCATTATTTCTGATCAAAAGAAAAGGCAAACACTTCAATACAGAAACCATTTATGAGCATATAAACATGAGCATGCATCCAGGATATTCAATTCAAGATACAAGATATAAACACTTATCAGAAACACTAGGTGTGACACGACTGCTGAGAGGGTTTCTCATTTCCACCCAACCATAGGCTCAATGAATCCAAATGGATTTACCACTAGTTACCCCCGAGCTAGACCACGATGCTTGAGATTCAGTCTCCTAATCCTAGCTCAATGGAAGTCAAGGACGAAGGTTACTCTCCTTCTCCTATGGTCAGAACTTCATGTGTTTCAAGAGTTTTCTCCAGTTCTCTTCTGTGATCCCTGTCGCGTGTGTTCTTCTCTCTCCCTTACCACACTCACTCTCTTGCCTTTTCTCTTCAAGATTATGTGTGGCACAAATTTCCCCATCCGTGGTCAAGTCTGGGAGTTGTTACAGATGGGTGGTTCACCCCCATCCCCTCAATAACTCTTGAGGAGCCTCCTCACCTACTAATCTGATAGGAAATCCATTCTAGGGTCAGGGAGTTGCTTTGGCCTTTGAGAAAGTAAAAACCAGTACGATACTGGCTTGGTGGAATTTAACACAACCATTCTAGGTCCCTTCCACCACATCTCATTAGCCATCGTGGTCTCTTTTAGCAAATCCATCTCCCAGCAGTCATGCAACACATAATCATAACATAATTTACATTCATCGACCTTTTTATACAAAGGTCCTTCAAATCAAAAACTCACATCTTTGAGTTTTCCATAGTTCTTGGCTAATATAGTTATTTTACAGACTGGGGGAAACAGGGTGTTACAGAAACAATGGCCTCTACCTTCTTCAACTAAGGAGTTGAAAATATTTTTGGGTGGCATCAATTTCTCTCGTAAGTTCATTCCCTCTTTTTCAAATATTGCTTGACCTTTACATCCATTCTCAAATACTTCTTCTACATTCATCTGGACCAAAGAAGAAACTACTCACTTTGCTCAGCTCAAAGACGCCCTCTTCTCATCCCCTATTTTACATCTTCCAGACCTCTCCCAACCCTTTGATATTGAGTCTAATGCTTCACAATATGTTATTGGTGTCATACTTAAATGGGGAGGACACCCCATTGCTTACCACTCTTAAACCTTGTCCGAGGAAAAGAAAAATTATAGTACCTATGACAAGGAATTTTATAGTCTCATGCAAGCACTCAAATAATGGAAACATTATTTGTTGGGTAAAGAAACCATTTTTCATACCAACCACCACCCTTTTATTTTCATCAACTTTCAATCGAAGATTTAGGGACAAAGGCACCTTAAATGGGCCTCCTACATTCAACAATTTCACTTAGTCATCAGATACAAGAAAGGCACTTCTAATAAAATGGTTGATTTGCTAAGTCGACCTCCCACTCTAGTTCTTTCAATTCTTGAAGTACATTGTGCTACTTATGACACATGGAAAGATCAATATGCGACTGACACTGACTTTCAAGAGATTTGTGAAGCTTTGCAAAGCCCCACAATGATCAATCAGACCCCCTTCCTAGACTACATTATTCGGGATGGGTGGCTATATAAGATGAATTTTCTATGCGTTCCACACTCATAAGACCACATATTGCTCATCAGGGAAGCACATTCTTTAGCCTATGGGGGCCACTTCAGGACCACAAAGACCACCCAACATCTGCAATGCCATTTTCATTGGCCTTCCATGCAGCCTCAAGTTGAAAAAACTATCAGAGCTTGTGCCTTATGCTCACAATCCAAGCCATCCAACTGAAAGCATGGGTTGTATCAACCATTGCCGCTTCCTTCTCGGCCTTGGGAGTCAATCTCAATAGAATTCTAAAGTGGACTTCCAACAACCCAAAATAAATGTGATGCAATCTGGGTAGTGGTATACCTCTTCAACAAAACGACACTTTTTGTCCCATGCACAAAGACTACTACAGCAACGCAAACAACGAAACTCTATTTCTGCCATGTCTGGCCCCATTTTGGCCTCCCAAGTAGTATCATCTCACACAAATATTCTCACTTCCTCAATACATTTTGGAAGACCATCTCGGCACTATTGGGGTGCCACCTCAAGTTTTCTACTCCATTCCATCCTCAAACGGATGGCCAAATAGAGGTTGTCAACAGAGTCTTGGTGCATGCTCTATGAACCCACTTTGGGCGCAACAAACAATGGGACAATTACTTACACATTCTCCAGCATAGCTACAACAAGGCAACACATTCTTCTATAGGATTTTCACCTTTTGAAGTCTTCTTAGGCTTCCAACTAGCATCTCCAACCGATCTCCCACTCACTTGGGCTCCTCAAGGTACCTTCCATCAACAATAGGAACAACTTTCAGCTCAACGATTTCTCCAACAAATTGCACAATGCCACAGTGCAGTCACATCGACACTCAAAGTAGCCCAAGATCATGCCAAGAAGCGCCATGACAAACAAAGAACCTTCATGGCCTTTCAACCAGGTGATCAAGTCTGGTTACACTTGGATAAGAAGCACTTTAAAGGCCACCATCACAAGCTTCTGCCAATCGGATATGGTATGTATACAATACTCGACAATATTGGAGAAAATGCATATAGGTCAGATCTGCCACCACAATTGGGAATCCACAATGTCATTAATGTAAATCACTTAAAGTTGTTTGAGCCTTCCCTCTTGGAAGAACCAGTCACCATCACTCATCCAGTGGACAACATTCCTGATTTCCAACTCTGATTGGCCAAAGACACTATATTGGACACTCAAAGTCTCTCTACAAGACACCAGACTTACACTTCATATTTGGTAGACCACCAAAGCCAAATTCCAGCTCATGCAAAGTGGATCACAACTGATGTATTGCACAACAAGTTTTTGCATCTTCTCATGGAAGTCAGGATGCTTCCAAATCTAAACAGGGAGGAACTGGGCCAAGGAGGCCACGTAGGGGAACACCCACCTAGGGCGCACAAGTCAATCACCTAGGCACAACACTTCTTCACCTTTTGATGATGAATTAAGTATATGTAAAATAAATGGTTCCCTTGGTATATAAGGTGAATCGAGACTAAAATAAACCATTCTTACCTTTTCTTCTAAAGCTATGTGTCTTGGTTGTTTTATTTTCTGATTTTTCATTTTACATTCACGACAATTTTGTTTTTAGGGTATTCTGAAGAATAACCAGTGTGCCTTCATTCATGGTTGTCTCCTGGCGACAATGTTTTCCATGCTTTCACTTCTGAGAGAAAGATTATCTCATTATCTAGCCACTCTCTCAAGGAGCAAATCATTTCCTTCGAGTTTTCTGAGGTAGAAGGGAGGGTGCACCAACTGGGGTTTGCGCCCTTGCTGGTTTATTCTTTGTGGGAATGAAGTGAGTGTGCCCTCTTCCATGGTTTCACTTGGCTTCTCCCACTAATCCCTGGAGCTCACTCTAATATCACCAAAACCTCTTGGCCACTCTCGAGTCACCCCAGTCTAGATCCCCGTTTTCTGGGTCACCCTAACTAATGGTGCGCCCCTATTCAGATTTTCACCCCCGAGGAGAGTTTTTGGTCATAAGTCGAGCTATGGCTTGCATGGTCACCTTCTCCTGTAGATCTCCTTCTTGGGTAGATCATGTCTACTTTAATAAATTGAATAATGGCATACTCATTATCTTAGTATTGTATGTTGATGATATGATTTTAGCAAGAAAAAGCATAACTGAGATCAACATGTTAAAGGCTCACATGGCTAGGACATTTGATATGAAAGATCTAGGAGCAGCAAGGCAGATTTTGGGCATGGAGATATTCAGAGACAGGAGGAATGGTAAGATTTGGTTGTCACAACAGAAGTATGTTGAGAAGATACTTTTGAGGTTTGGTATGAATGATATGAAACTAGTTTCAGTCCCTTTGGATTCCCATTTTAAGGTTTCTTCAAGTTTATGTCCTAGTACAAAAGAAGAAAAGGAATATATGTCTCGAATACGATATCCTAATGCAGTAGGAATTTTAATGTATGCGATGGTTAGTACACGACCAGATATTTCACATGAAGTTGGGGTTGTCCGTAGGTATATGGAAAATCTAGGTAAAGATCATTAGGCAACAGTGAAATGGGTGCTTCGTTATCTAAATGGCACAAGTGCTTACTGTATCACCTATAACAGTGGTCGTGAATTAGTCTATGGATATGTTGATTGTGATTTTGCAGGTGATTTTGACAAGAGAAGGTCGACCTCAGGGTATGTCTTTACACTTTCAGGTGAAGCTATTAGTTGGATGTCAAAGCTATAGAACATTGTCTCTTTATCCACTACATAAGTAGAATACATAGCTGCTTCACATGCTTGCAAAGAGGTGGTTTGGTTGAAAGGCTTGTTTGGTGAGTTTAGAAGGATGCAGGACAAAGTAAAGTTACTTTGTCATAGTCAAAGTGTTATTCACTTGGCTAAGAATCGAACCTACCATAGTAAAACAAAACATATACCTATCAAGTACCATTTTTTAAGACAGGTCATCGATGAACATGGAGTCTCTCTTGAGAATGTACATACAAAAGAGGACTCCGCAGACATGTTCACAAAACCAGTATTGTTAGAGAAGCTACGTTGGTGCTTGGCTTCTCTTGGATTGAACAAAAGGAGATGAACAAAGAAGGAGCAAGGTATCCGGCTAATTGTTGTCAAGGTGGAGATTGTTGGAAACTGGCGACAACGAATTCTTCCATGAATAGGATTTTAGATCCTACAATCCAGCATTGGTTGTAACCCATATGACCAAGTTAGAATATAGATGAGATTACATTTAAAAATCAGTTTTGTTGTGTAATGTATATAAATTTATGTAAGCCTGTAGAGGCAAACATGACGAGTGTGAGATGAGAGTGTGAACCTCTTGTAATCTCCTTGATTTGAATAATAAGACAAATGATACCTCTACTTGGTGGACGTAACCCAATATTTGGTTGAACCATGTAAAATCTGTGTCTTTTAATTCTGTGCTTGAACTATGATATTTGTGTTTCCGCATTTGCAAATTACAAGAACAACAAAATCAGTGAAGTCAATGATCATATGATAGATCAATGTTTCAATATTCAGCCATGTATGCATTGTGAAATCTTACACATTGGTCTAGTATCTTATACATGTGATGTATCTCTTCTTGGCCATACTTGTGAATGACGGTCAAGGGAATTTGAACCATGTGTCCTTGACAAGTGGGAAATCTAAAGTTTTCTATGAGGTTCCAAGTTTGATTTAGATCTTGTGAATAGATGATAAAATATGCAACCTAGTTCCTGGTATGCAGTCTTGTTCCTGAACATATTTTTGTTGGTATATTACCTTAACGGTCATACCCTCTTGTGCAATATGTACTATATATACATTATTGATGTACACATTTCATGCCTTTTTCGCTAATCTTCTTTTCCTTCTTGATATTGTTAGTTATATTATTTTCTTGGCTATATTCTTAACAGTAACCTCATACCTTCTTAAAGAAGGGATGCTCTATCTCCTCCAACTTAGAAGTCACATTTACAACACATGAAATTTGCATAACACATTTAGAACATGAAATTTACATTGAAATTAAAGACACATTAAATGTATAGGGAAGTCTCAATTTAAAAAGACTATACTTTCCACCAAAATCTTCATATGTTGATCTGTATATAACACCTATATGTGGTTTAATAGTTGCATTGTATGTAGCAAATGACAAGCTGGAAGGCGATTCTATATCAAGCAATGATAATTCCATTAAAATTTCTCTATTTGAAAAGAGAAAACATGATGGAAGTCGAGAAAAGAAAATGGAAAGCTTCTTGCCATACCAATTTCCATGGATTCCCAGTAGCCACATAAGTTGAATCACTCATAGAGATGATGACAAATGACGTAACCCTGATTCGGTTTTGGTACAAAAGGAAACATACCAATTTCCACGGATCTAGTTGCCATAGAATCCAAACTGGCCATAGGAATAAGATTAGATAGCATATTCAAATACAATGGAATTGGTGACTACAAAGGCCAACATGGAAAATCCAATTTCTTTAATTGATATGATTTGACCAACATGAAAAACCGTCACAAGACCATTCAGTTTTATGATTTCTAGGGATTGAAAGAGCATGTGGGCCACATAATGCTTTACTAAAACCACGGGTTACGATCTTCTATCACTTTGGGATGTTAGGCTGCCGACTAGTGAGAGTATCACTTTTAAATGCATTATAAAGTGAGAGGTTAACCATTGTAAAGAATGGAGAGGTTTAGCCTTCAAATATTTCTCAGCTAAAGGCTTAAAAACTTACTTTTGGTAAAAATCCCATTGTAATTTCTTAATCATATTAAGTAAATGTTAAAAAGTAAAAATGCTATGAAGTTATGAGCATGAACCGTCACAAGACCATTCAGTTTTATGATTTCTAGGGATTGAAAGAGCATGTGGGCCACATAATGCTTTACTAAAACCACGGGTTACGATCTTCTATCACTTTGGGATGTTAGGCTGCCGACTAGTGAGAGTATCACTTTTAAATGCATTATAAAGTGAGAGGTTAACCATTGTAAAGAATGGAGAGGTTTAGCCTTCAAATATTTCTCAGCTAAAGGCTTAAAAACTTACTACTTTTGGTAAAATCCCATTGTAAATTTTAATCATATTAAGTAAATGTTAAAAAATGTTAGTTGGTGATCACATTCATTGATTTGAGGATGACTAAGAATATGCTATCATCTTCAATCTGATGACCATAATGACAGTTTATGGTCAAAAAATCACTAAATGTGCCCATTGTCAATAGGTTTACACCTTTCAACGTAATCTAAAAAACTTTATATATATATATATATATATATTAAAAATTCAAAAATGAGTAAAATCGCCAGTGTCAAGGTTTCTAGAATTGTATTTTGATTTTTCAATTTATGATAAATTAGGCTTATAAGGGATGGTATAGCTTTAAAATGATTAATAAAATTTAAATTTGATTTTATGATACATTAGTTTTGATATGATTTAAATGTTAGTTTAAATGATTATCCATAAAATTTGAATTTGACCTCAAGATAAATTAGATTTGATATGATTTATTTTAATTTGTAATGATTTTTCAAAATCCTAATTCTGAATTTTGGTGAGATATTATGTAGATTTTAGTTTTGTTGAGAAGAGAGATCATTTAAATATTATATATATATATATATATATATATATATGAGGATAATTTGAACAATATATATAATTAATGGAGATCATGAGTGAGATTATATATATATATATATATATATATATATATATATATAGAGAGAGAGAGAGAGAGAGAGAGAGAGAGAGAGAGAGAGAGAGAGAGAGAGAGAGAGGGAGAGAGAGAGAGAGAGAGAGAGAGAGAGAGAGAGAGAGATGAAAACACAATAACCCTCCAACCCTAAACCATAAACATAGTGGAATCTTGGGAGGAAAATGCATACATAGTTGCACTGTCATACATTGCCAACCATCAAACAGAGAAAAGAACTTTGTACATTTAACCTCTCATTTATCTAATTTGAACCTCTCAAATATTTTACATCACACCAGACAGAGAAGACATTTATGGACATTACTCACCCTTGCGCATAGAGAACCTTGATGTGCGTGCCTCCTTCCATCACTCCTAATCCGAGCTTACCAAAATCATCAGTCAGATACAACGTAGAGGAAATTTTTTCCTATACAAAGGAGTGGCAAATTTTTGCATATAGCGTAGAGGTAAATTTATTTTTACAAGACTAAAGGGGAAACTACCTCGAGGCTCTCACTAGAGGAGGCACACTAAAGGGGAAACTACCAAGATCAATTGCTACCTCGAGGCTCTCGCTAGAGGAGTAAAAGAGGATCATACACACCCATACCTCTACCATGTGAAGTCGAGGAAATGACGAGCCGACATTGGTCATTTTTGCCTAAGTGTTAGTCTCAAAGGGATGGGACAAGATTTACCATTAATGAACCAGGCCAGGAGTAAATGCCTACAAGACCTGACCTGTCATCGACCATAATATGGTTTTCCAACCACTTAATTGAGTAGTTATGTTAATAGTCGAACCTTAGAACGAAAAGACTGTGTTAATAGACGGGTAGGGATTACCAATGTTAGGTATAGGTATATGTTCGTTGCGTTATAACAAAACAATATGGTATGCATAGGTACACTCTCACTGCACTATGATAGTCTATATGATAAATGATATATATATTGTTATGGATAGTGTTATTGTTATGGTATCCATATGATAGTCTATATGATAAACGATATATATTGTTATGGTTAGTGTTATTGTTATGAATAGTCTATAGTCTTTAGTCTATATTGTTTATCAGAGCTAGGCGAATTATGTAGAAGTCAACAATATATGATTAATGATAGTCTATTACACGATGTAATATGGATAACATGTCTTGACACATACATGGTGGCTATTCTAAGGGCTATGATAGTCCTAGTCGCAATTTATTCAATACAAATAAGTGTACGATTCTAATTCAATAACGATGGTAAATATGCTATGCATACAATAAAGGAATAAAGATATATTTAATGGATTGTTTTTGTGTCAGAATCAATGTTGGAGAGTCAAGGAACTTTAATGTCCCCTAACAAAAAAAAATGTATTTGGGAAATTTGGGGTACATTACATATGGTATCAGAGTTGAATGTTACAACACTTGGACCTCACAGCAAGGCCAAAGTTATTTTAATTCTTTTATTTTTGTTTAAGAAAAACTAACAAATAGGTTTACTATTACAAACCTGAAGAGAATACAAATCAAGGAATTCCTAAAGAACCAGTGCATAACAGTGAAGGAATTTCATCCGACGAGATTTTGGAAACACTGAAGAACCTCATTGTGGAATTACAAGTGTTTAAAGAAGATAACGAGAAGCTGAAAAAGGCACAAGAAGACCAGTTAGAAATACATGAAATGTTTCTATGCAATATAGTAACCAAAAGGATCCCAAAGAACAATGACAAAGAGCAAGAAGTCAACAAAATGTCCTCTAAAAAATCTCGTCATGAAACAAAAAATGGGAATAGTTCTTCCCAAGACAGACACATGACAGGAAAAAAAAGCCACAGGAAGAAAAAGAAAACAAGTAGATCACCTGGAAGTTGAATTCATGAAAATAAATCATCCACCTTTGATGGAGAATCAAGGACGAGTGAAGAGGCTGAAGCATAGCTACTAGATATAAATAAATAATTCCAGATTTACAACTACTATAGTAATATGAAATTCAAAATGACCATCTACAACTTGAAGGGAAAAACAAGTATCTGGTGGCAAGACCTAAAATTGGCTAAGGGATTGAAAGAGAAACAAATAGAATGGTCATATTTTAAGAAATATTTCAAGAAGCAATATTTGTGAGAAAGGTATTACGAAATAAAAAATAAGGAATTGTAGTATCTAAGACTTGGACAAATGACCATGGACGATCTGATAAATAAATTTCTAGAACTATTGAGATTTGTACCATACATCAATGAAACTGGACAGAATGAATCATCGAAAGAAAGGCTTTCAACCAGCCCCTTTCCGTAATATGGTGAAAAGTTTCCTAAATAAGGACTATCATTCAAACACCCAAAGCACTCAAGGGGGTGGTAGACCAGTTAACCTCGGAGTCAAGAAATTTGGGGACATCCCTAGAGAACCATTGAAGTGTTGGGAGTGTGGAGAAACTCACTTGAAAAGAAATTGTTCATGCTTAATTTCCACGGCAAGAAATTTAGTCCATAACCTCCAAGAAGCTTCGACAATAGGAGATATGGTTAGAAGCGTGCACATAATTAATGCAACCATGGATGGGAGGAAGGTTGATCATCATTCCACTATCGTGAAGGTTGAGGGTAAAATTCATGATAACCACATTTCCATATTAATTGACCCAAGAGCTAGTCTGAGTTATGTTACTCCTGGTTTAGTTGAATTAAACAAGTTCAAGAGAGTAAAGCATGCTAAGTCTTGGTTAGTACAGTTAGCAACGGGGACCAAGAGAAAGGTAACAAATTTTATTCCTGAATGTGAACTCAACATAGACGGCCAAAGTACAAACTTAGATCTGAACATTTTACCTTTGGAATCTTGCAATTTAATCATTGGAATGGATTGGTTAGAGAAACATAAATTCATATTAAACTATCATGAAAAGTCACTTATTTACAGAGACGAAAACAACACAGTTACGACGATACAAGAGATTAGAAAACTAGTTTCGGTTAGGCAGATATCATCCATGCAGTTTAAGAAATGTATGAACAAAGGTTGCCAAGTTTATGTTGTTCAGGTAACTAATTTGTTAGAAAAGGAAAACAAACCCAGTTTAGAGGACTTTGCAGCCCTACATGGGTTTAGAGATGTATTTATGGACAAAATAACAGAACTACCTCCAAGAAGAGAGATAGATTTCTCTATCGATCTACTACCTAGATCTTCCCTGATATCTAAGGCACCATATAGTATGAGTCTAATGTTCAAATTACTAAGACAACTGAGAGGGGGGGGTGAATCTATTGTAATTGTTCTTAAACAATCTTAAGTCTATTAAAACATTATTAATCTTTCTTCAAGTGATCATAAACAATATACAACATATGGACAGTAAAAGTAAAGAGCATCAGTCACACATAAGGTATACACAGAGACAGATTTTTCACGAGGAAACCCATAAAGGGAGAAAACATCTTCTTCTTCGAAATGATATGTAGTCTTTTCAGTTCTGTACATCATCTATAATTGAGCACCAACTCAATGTGAGGCTTATACCTTTGNTCCCTTAATTTTCCAGCAGCAACTGGATGGAAGCACCAACTTCCAGTTACACAGGCTCCAACCTGTATAACAGAGAACACTTCTTCTCCCTTGCACCACCCTGCCACCCTGGTTTCTCTGGCTGCAACCAGATGGAAGCTACAACTTCCTGTGTTCAAGTTCTCACTTGCACCCATGAGGACAACAGTCCTCCTGAGCACCTCCCAACATCCCTATAATATAAATGAATAAATAAACAGTCAAATACGCAGATAAATCAATTATTACCAATCTTTCTTTGTTCTGTAAGTCTGGTCTTCTTCTAACTGTTCTGCAATTCTTCTCTTCCTTTGTCTGTTCAACAGGTCTGCTCTGCATGAACTTGTACTGTCATTCTGCTCTGCTTCAACTTGTTCTGTTATTCTTCTCTACTCCAAGTTCTCTTCATCATCTATTACTCTTCTCTGAGTTTCATCTTACACTGTGCATATTATTAATCTCACACTGCACACCCTATGATATTCCCTTTCTTACAGTTTCATTCATTTTTCATACAGAACGACCAATGGCGCATAGTTTGTCTCATTTTCTTTTATACACTCATCCATGGTGGTTCCACTTCGCATTTACTTAGGAAAAAGAAAGACAATTATCCAAGAAACTGAAACGCCAACTGATTGGCAATCATGAGTCTGTTTCGCTAACAAATTCGTAATTGAGGAGTTAACTGTGAGAGAGAACAATAACCTTTCGATCTTTGTTCAAATTCACCTGGACCATTGGATTGGCTTCATGAGATCTTGCATTCATTTCGACATTTCTGTGGCCAAGGTTATCACCTCTAGCTTCTACCTCCATCTTCCATCGATGTGATCAATGGCTATGACCACGCGGTTATGGATAAAGTGCTTTCGTGATTTTTCATTTCGTGATTTTTAACACTATGCTCCGTTGACCCCAAGTCAATGAAATTTCGATTTCTTGCCACATGTGCTATGATTCCATGGTTCAGAGATGGTCTTGATTCAATGGCTGCGATTGAATCGCGATTTCACATATCGTGATTTCGACATTCTTGTTGCATTGTTTTCTTTGCCTCTCCATGTCGCGATTCGAGAAACTCCGATATGGAGTTAGATCAACGGTTCAAATCTGATCTTGATTCAACGACTAAGATTGAATCACGATTTCGCATATCATGATTTCGACATTCTTGAAGTACAGTGTTTTTGTCACTTCAAAGTCCCGATCCATGAAACTCTGTAATGGCATCAGATCAATTGTCCAGATCACATCTTGATCTGACGGCTCAAATTAAATCGCGATTTCACATATCGCGATATCGGGATTCCTGTTGTTAATAATCTTTGACATATCCAACTCTCGATCCCCAAAACTCCGACATGGACTGGAATCAATGGTCCAGATTCAACCTTGATCTGACGACTCAGATTAAATCGCGATTTCGCATATCGCGATATCGGGATTCCTATTGTTAATAATATTTGACATCTCCAACTCTCGATCCCTGAAACTTCGACATGGACTGGAATCAATGGTCCAGATTCAACCTTGATCTGACGGCTCAGATTAAATCGTGATTTTGCATATCGCGATATCGGGATTCCTGATGTTAATAATCTTTGACATCTCCAACTCTCGATCCGCGAAACTCCAAAATGGACTAGGATCAATGGTCCAGATCAAACCTTGATTTGACGACTCATATTGTGATTTCAGCATTCTTGTGATTGATATTACTTGACATCTCCAGTCAACGAACTGACAATCTTTCCCCACGTGTCCTGCTTGATGATGGACGATCCTCCTTCTTTCGGGATTTTGTGAGCCCTCTACTCCTTGCACTTTAAAGTACATGCAGGTTTTCCTTGATCCAACGATGGTCGGGTCCTACGCTTGGATCTAACATCTTAGATCTGTCCTCTTCTTCAGCGCTCTTCTTGTCTGCATTCAGATCTGACGACCCTCGTTCTTTCGGGAATTTTGAATGGGATCCAACGATCAGAAATGCTTCTCAAACTTTACAGGCCTTCGATCATTCGATCAATGTTGCGTTGCCTTCAATCATTCGATCTTCCTGAACTTATATTTTGTTTGTCTGTCTGTTATAAACTTCCTGTACTCATGCCATCTTCATTGTTGTACTTGCTATCAATTGTTAATATTTCAAAATCCCACCCAGTTTCAGTCTCGCTGATTTTTCAGTCATATTTAAATGCTAAATTCAGTTTCAGCACTGTTTCAGCATA
>SNQJ01S0225925.1:20521-34620 GCA_010110895.2 Picea sitchensis | reverse complement strand
CAGGACAAGTTGAATAAGGGTAAGGCCATGGAGGTTGAAGTCGAATCCTCTCATCCAAAGGTGGCTTGAGCATGGGAACTAGGTAAGTGTATCCATCAAGCCTCAGCCTCCGTAAAATATGTTGTCAGTTCCACAAGAGTAGCAGAGAAAAATAAATACATGAAGGAACAAGTCCTAATAGGAAATTTTCTTGGTCTATTGTCGACGGAAAAATGTATACTCAAATGGATTCAAGTCTAGTGGAAACCAAAAGGACATTTGGGATTGCATATTGGATCCAAGGGTTTCTTCACAAGATCAAAAGACAAAGAAATAATCTTTGAGGGTGACCCTTACTTCTTCAACTCGACAGAATTGTACCTCCGCTATTGGATGAAACATTTCATCCCAAAGAAAAAGGATTTCTTATATGCTGCAATATGGATTAGAATGTATTCTCTCCCACAAGAATTATGGCATGGCGAGATATTGGATGTAATAGGCAACACCCTAGGGATACACATCAAGAATGAAAAAGCTACACGATAGAGATGTTACACATCATATGCTCAGATCTGTGTGTACATGAGCATCTCTAAGCCTTTATGAGGATCATTAACCCAGGAAGATAGAGATCGGGAATGGACTCAAACCATCAACTATGGACATTTGTTTTCTATGTCATAAATTCCATGAACATGGAAATATTTTTAGAAACTGCCCTCTGAATCAACCCTCAAAGGATGAAAATGGTGCCATGGGAAAATACAAATATTGCTTCACTCAAGTTCAAGGGTGAAAGAGAAAAAACCAAAGTAAATAAATTCGTTCAATATCCTAAATTAGTTGCATGACTCTCAAGCAGTGGAAGAGTGACATTCTTATGTTAGTGCATAAAATCTCTGAGCCAAAGCCAAAACTCCATAAGAACCCATCCTAGAGAAAATACAACTTGATCCAATTCAAACCCCACTAGAAGAAGATCATCTTATGGAAGATGGAGGAGATATGGAAATGGAAATAGATGAAAAGGACCTAGATGATGTGGAACTGGAAAATCTTGAGGAATCCTACTACAATAAAGAACTGCAATCAATTATGTTGGAACAACTACGAAAAGTGTGTAAATGTGTTGAACCTGCACAAAATAGATCTACCTAGAAAATACCACACACATTTGCAGAGAGAAATTGAGAAATAAGAAGAAAGTGAGAAAGAATAGAAGAATTCTCATTAACCAAATGAATGAATGATGCTTTACACATTAAAAAATATGTATAACTCAACCTATGTGCACTGGAGGATAATCCAATGCACCATAGTGGTGGTCTAGAGTGATTTGGACACACACTAGCAGTTACAGGAGTAAACTGCAACCTAGTCTAGTCTCTCGGGAAGTTACATGAGTGAACTGCTACCTAGCTGAGTTAACTAGTCTACTAGTCTTCAGTTAACTAACTAAAATAGAGTGAAGTGAGGAGGAGATCATGGAATCATGGGTAATTATCTAGTCTGGTGATGATCCCAAGGAAAATGTGCATTAGTTGGTGATGATCCCAATGTTGCATGGTAACAATACCAATGTAGCATCTAGACTCCACTCAATTGATCAAACTGAAGTGAAAATTGAAGAGAATATTCTCCCTAGAGGAATATTCTTCCTAAAATATAGGAGACTGAACAATGATTAATAAAAAAGGAAAAACCTTAGGAAAAAGAAATAATAGGTGTGTATGAAGTAACTCCAACACCCCCCTAACATCACTATGGTGAAAATAAAGAATGGGTCCCAACAACGAGGCCATGTTAGGTACACAAACACAAAAGATACAGTGAAATAAAAGTGAGGAAAGAGGGAAAAAATCATGGGAACCCCCCCCCCCCTCTCCTCANTTGATAGTTGCTAGGCGATTGTTTCCTTCACTCCAATATGAATTTGTAGAGAATTGAACTCCTTCTCAGTGAAGGTCTTGGTGAAGATGTATTTTGTTTGTTCTATTGAAAGAAAAAATTGTAGGTCAATTATCCCCTCACGTACTAAGTCCTGTATGTAGTGCATGCATATCTCAATGTGCTTCGTCTGTTGCCTCTGAACTAGATCTCTACAGAACTTTAGAGTGCTCTGGTTTTCACACTAGATGACGATCAGCTAATGAAATGGAATGCCCAACTCAGTGAGAAAATGTTGTATCCACGTAGCCTGAATGATTATGTTAACTACCCCTTTGTACTCTGCCTCAGCTGAAGATAGAGCAATAGAAGCCTTCTCCTTGCTTGACCAACATATAGGCCCCGAACCAAGACTGAGTGAGTAACCAGATGTGGACTTGCGATCAATGCTATCTCCATCCCAGTCAGAATTAGTGAACCCGATGAGATCCAATGTAGAGTCTATTGGATAGTGAATCCCAAAGGTAACGGTTCCCTGTATGTATTGAAGGATACGCTTTGGATTCTTCCAATGTATCTCATGCAACTCCTTCATGAACCTAGAAATTTCACCAACTGGATAGGAGAGGTCCAGTCTGGAGTGTGTGAGATACAAAAATATCCCCACTAGTTGTCTATATAGTGTGATGTCAACCAGTGGAGTGTCCCCTTTATCCTCAAGTTTGACTCTTGATAGGAAAAGATTCGGAGTAGACTTGCAATCTGTTGGTGCAATTATATGCATAATATATTACCAAACATAAATTATCGACTGAGATTCATAATCAATAGAGTTGTTACACTATATGTATCGACAATAGGTGGTTTACTATGTTTGATAAGTATAGCCTATATAAGAAACGAATCTAAAAACCAACACTCTATTTTCACACTTCAAAGATAACACTCTTCACACAATTCAAAAATTAGAAATCAAAACTCATAGACAACATATGCTTTAAGCTCTTTCTTAGGTGACTAATCTATTCATTGTAGGCTCATGAAGAAGAAAGATGAACTTTTACATTATCCCCTACAACATCTATACTAACAACAATTAACACGCTACATATTCTCAAAAGAAAGCATCAATCAATTCTAGAAGAAATAATAGGTAGAGGAAGACACTCCATTATAGGTGCATTTATGATGAGAGATGGAGGTATTGATTGTGCCTGTGTTTGCAAAGTGTAATCTAATAAATTCTTGAAAACAAATCTAAGTGTAGTAGGATGCTCCATTATAGGCTCATGTAAAGTGAAAGATGGAGATCCAACTTGTCCTTAGGTTTGCAAAATGAAAACAAACACTAGAGAATTTAATCTAACAAATACACGCGCTCCAAAGACTCTCTTACGGGAAACAAGATTGTCCATTCACTGGCTTATGAATGTGAAAGATGAATTCTGATCTCATTTCCTATAACAACTCAATTCAATGATAACTTGCAAGCAATCCCTATCTAATTTTGCACACGTATTCAAACCAATGACATTCAGAAACTAAATCAATGCAACTTGACAATTATGAAAAGTTATTTCATTCCTACACAGGAAACAAAGGTTTTAAAGAGATGTTCCATTTGTTGGCTCATGTAATGTGAAGGATGGACTCTTAAACTATTCCTATACTGCCACAATTTATAATAAATTCTAATAGTGAAATCAGAATAAAATAACATGAAATCAAAATAACAAGTACATGAAATAAAAATCTATACTAATAATTTACAATGAGATTACCAAGATGGATCGGTGGGCCCTTGCCAATGCCAAAATGGAATCTTTTAGATCAACAAATGCTAAATTCTAAAAGACACAAAAGATCATTGAATTCAAACATACATTAATCTTCAACAAGTAGGTTTACAAAAAGAGTTTGTTAAGAAATCCAATCTGCAGAATAAAAATTCCTCTTCCTTCCTTAGACCTATGAGGTCTTATTTATACATAAAATCCATAGATGAATGGATGGAACCCAATCCCCAAAATCAGAAAACATGTTTTACAATTTTAGGATAAATCCCAAAAATCTGGGTTTTTTTTATCAATTTGGGTAGATTCAAGTTAGAGATCCACCCATATCTTCTACGTAAATTTGGATTTTGGAAGCATGTTTGTATTTTGCTCAATTTTTCACATTCTAGAAAAAACCCATATTGTAGAAATTCTAGATATGATACCATCTGCACAGAAATCGAGGCGCAAGTTGGTAGTTTGAGATTTTTGCTAATTTTTGTAGAATCATTCCCCCTGAGTTGTAGGTCCACACATGTGATATGAGTGAATTCAAACCCATTCATCCACATGTAAACATTGCTCTGGACAAAATCCATGTCCCCGATTTTCTTCTAGAAGCATTTCAATTTTTTGAACTATTTCTAGTACTGAACAGTTGTTGATGCTAGTACCGGACGAGCACAACATTGGTACTAGACGAGCGCATAATTGGTACCAAACGAGATGAGTAATGGATGAACGTATAAATAGGTACCAAATGAATAGGGGTTGTTGTCTTAAGGTATTCTTATATCATTCAAAGTAATTATAGAGATTAAAACATCGAATATTCAATCCAAATCATTAATAAATCATGACTAAACATAAGTTACCTCATATGTACACAATAATGGATAAAATAAATGTCTACCGAGGAAATCAGAAACATAGTGCATATGCATGAGGCAAAATTGGTCAGGATATGGGACAAGATAAGGCAATTGAAGGTGACAAAAATGAGGTTCAACATAGTCTGTCATGTGAAATCTCTCAAGGAGATCTCATGCATACTTGGCCTAAGACACTTTGATTCTTGATCCATCCTAGCTGATATCAAGTCCAAGGAATAAGTGTATAGGACCCATTTCCTTCATCAAGAACCTATCATGTAGAATCCTTTTGATTGCAACAATCGTTGAAGTCGATCTACTGGTGATCAGAAAATTATCAACATACAAAACTAAGAGTAGAAGTGAATCAATCATCCTGAGCATGCAAAAATTTGGGTCTGATTTACAATGTACAGAGTTCTATGATAGCAGGTAGGATTCAATCTTGGCATACCATGCCCTCGAAGCCTGCTTGAGGCCATAAAGAGACTTCTTCAGTCGACAAAACAAATATGAATCCTACATAAATCTCTGGGGTTGCTCCATATAGATCTCCTCAGAGAGATCACCGTGAAGAAATGCATTCTTCACATCCATATGATTGACTTCCCATCCCTTGGTTGCCGCAATGGAAAGTGCCAAATGTATGGAATCCATATTCACAATTGGAGTGAAGGTATCATCATAGTCAATGCCATGCATCTATTGAAATCCTTTGGCAACAAGCCTAACTTTGTAAATGATAATATGTCCATCCTCTGTGCTCTTGGTATTGTATACCCATCTATACCTGACAAGTTTCCTTCCATAAGGAAGGGAAACTAGATCCCAAGTTTGGTTCTCGAGGAGGGAGTTGTACTCCTCCTGCTTGGCGGATTCCCAAAGGGGATTTCCAGCAACCTCACCATAAGACTTTGGGTCTGAAGACTGAACCAAGAAAATATGCCTGGGTGGAAATGGTTCAATGTCAGTGAATGCAAGGGGAGTCTCCTCAAAATCAGATTGATTCCTCCTTGTATCTAGTAGATCACCAACAAGATCCCCTACATCCTGAAGAGTAGTCTGGTCCCACTTAGGCCTCTGCTCTGGCTCTGCATCTGGATCTAGATGCACTGACTCTGCATCTGACTATAATGACTCTGTATCTATATCATCTAAATCCTCTTAATCAGAACTCTCGTCTGAAGAAGATTCAACATGTGCATGATCATCATCTCTGATAGGTGGAACAACAAGGGTGTTTGCATGTGGTTTTTGAGGTACATGTGAGACACTTTTCTTTAATTGGACACTTCGCTCAATGATGAACCGGTCCGACGAAAGATCAATAAGTTTGTATCCCTTCACATCGTTGGGGTATCTAACAAAAATACACTCTTTTCTCTGTGGATCAAGTGCCTTCCTCTTTTCAGAGGGAATCTAGGCCCATGCACGTCAATCGAAAATATGAAAGTGGGTCACTTCCGGCTTGAGGCCTCTCCAAGCCTCATAGGGGGTATTATCCTTCACAAATATATGGGGATATATATTTTGGATGTAGGTTGTAGAATTAAGTTCCTTGGCCCATAATATTTGTGGAAGTGACTTTGCATGTAGCTTGCAAGATGCCATCTCTTTTAGAGATATTTTTTTCTTCTCAACAACTCCATTTTGTTGCGAAGTATAGGGAACTGTGTGTTGCAACTCAATCCCTGCCTCATGAAAAATGTTTTGGAGCTCATGGTTGACATACTCTCCCCCATTATCATTTTGGAGGACTTTTATTTTCTTTCCTGACTGTGTCTCAACCAGGGCTTTGAAATATTTTTGGTGTTGAAAGACCTCTGATTTTTTCCCGAGAAAGAAAATCCATGTGAAACGTGAGAAATCATAAACAAAAATGAGCATGTACCTCTCTTTGTTGATTGATGGATGCAGAAAAGGGCCCATGAGGTCACTATGGATCAGATCTAAAAGAGAGGAAGCTCTCTGAGTCTTTCCTTTGTCTAATTTTTCTTGAGGGTGTTTTCCAAGAACACATCCTTCATAGATTCATTTGGAAAAATGGATGTCTGGTAAACCATCGACCAATATTTGTTTGCTAATATGTTGTATATATATGAAATTCAAATGCCTGAAACTTTCATTCCATATCCTACTTCTTTCATCAGCATGGGTCAATAGTAAAGTAGAATCTGGTTCAATAAATTCAGAAAATGTATACAATCTAGACTAATGATTTACTTCACCGATAGAAACCCTGGAATTGGTTTGCATGTCATATATTTCCACTGCATCAGGTGTGAATATGAATTTCTTTCCGGTGCCGAAATTTTTCATGTGATACACAGAGAGAAGATTGATAGAATGTTTGGGAATGTACAACACATTTTTGAATCTTTTGTTGGTGAGTTCAATACTTCCTATGTTGGTGAGCTCAACTGGAGAGTTGTCTCCCATCATAATAGGAGGACCTTTGCATGCATCCAATGAAGAATAGACTATTTTTCTGGAAGGCATGTGATGTGATGCTCCTGAATCTACAATCCAAGCATCAAGAGAGGAGTTGATGGAAATCAAGACATGACTAGAATTGTCTTTCTTGGGATTTTGATCTTCTGGCTTCTTCTTCTTGGCACCCTCAAGAATGCGATCTCCAAGGTTATTTTTCTGAAGTATTTGACTCATTAGATCTATTTTTTTATGCATGCATGCAGATTCTGGATAGAATCCTTTATGGTAGTATGTGCATTTCTCCCCTTTTCTCCCCTTTTCACCTTTGGATCTAGAGGCATCGGTGAAGGGTTTTGAGTACCCTTCCTTCTTCGGATTTGCATGTTCTTTCCTTTTTTCTTTATCTTTATATTTTTTATATTTATGACCACTACCATATTGCATAGTAAGTGTAATACCCCTAGGTCGAACCCCAATTGTAAATGTAAATGAAAATGTACTTAAGCTAGTGAGTTGTTTGATATCATTTTGCATGCACCTTTCATGGTATAGTGCGCACATGTACTGTGCACTAAATGATGAAGTGTTCACATTCCAGGATACCACACACATCTAACTTAAGTGTGCATGATTTTGAGTCCAAGGAGCCTTTTTATATATGTTGTATTTTATAGGTTGGTGAGCCAGTTTTTATAATCTAGGAGGCTTCTGTGTTGAATTAGGCCTGAGAGCCTAGATGTTAAAGGCCAGTGAGCCTATTTTTGTATATGTATTATCATTAATGTAATACATCGCTTCATGTAGACCGACTAGGATAAAAGAGTATGGGCGACTAAACTCCACTAGTTATGGAAAGGGGGGTCTAAAAGTTAAGGAAAAGGGATAAGCTAGGGAGCTTAAGCCAAAAATGAATATTATATTAATATTCCTTAAAGTATAAAGTATGGATAATTATTTTATGCTAAGTTCTAAGGATGGGGACAAGTGGGCCAAAGTAGCTCTCAACATGAAAAGTGTCAAGTTGGGAACATGCATACATATAGTTTGGACCTAGTTCATTTTCCCATTCATTCCATCATCATTCACTCACTCATTCAAATGTCATCCGTACCTTCTTATCATTGTACATGTATCTGTACCTATGATGGCATCCATACCCATACCCATACCAATACCCATACCTATACCGGGTTAGCTTAAGAGATGGACTGAAGAAGCAGGTTGTTAAGCTCATGGGAGATTGAAGAGGTGGGTTGTCAGTCCCATGAGCAAATCTCTCTAGGTGAGAAAATTGCTGAGAATTGATTCCTGAAGGTGCTAAACTGTAGCTATAGGGCTCTGAGACTTTTTGTCCAACCTGTTGCTGAAGCTCGGAGAGGAAGTGGGGAAACCAAAGGACTATTGAGAAGAGAAGGGACACACTTCCTGGGGTGGGATAGGCATGTGGGGAATGAGGAACTGTAGGTTGTTAATTTGACTTGGTGCCTATGACGGAGTCTTTCCTGTTGTCTGACATACATCAACTTGGTTAGGAATCCCTTTATCTGAGTGGAGTTTAGTCCCATCTCAGGGGTGACCCACTGCTGAGAGTGATGAGCAACGTGATATAAGGCTGGGAGGTTCCTGGAAGGTCTGCACGCACTTGGTGATATTTTTGCCAAGATAAGTGTCCATTTTGTGTTAAATTACATGCTACATTATTATGTATGCATTTATTTTTATGGGTTATTCATGTCTGCTGCATGCGTATTTTTATTATTATTCTATATGAATATGTTCATACAGAATAATGTATTTGTTTGTTTTAATTTATATATATATATAAATTTCCACATGAATTTCTATGTGTATATGTTTTAATTTGGTATACAGTTCGAATTTTGTTTTTGTGGCATAGCCCAATTGGATGCTGGAGATGTTACAATATGGTATCAAAGCTCGAATTTCAACATTAACCCTAGATGGGATGAGAAAATTGAATTGAAGTGAAATTTTAGAGAGAGTTATTTTGAGGTGGCCAAATTTCAAGCTACATATCATCCATGGTAAAAACGTAGAAGCAATTGTGTAAAAGCCTCAATTTGTGTTGTTAAATTCATGGGAAAATTGAGAAATTTGGCTAAGTAGTGAGATATTCTTAATTTAATATCTATTATAGAAAATTTAGACTTGGAATTGGTTGAATTTGAAGTTAGAGGGAATCCATGAAAGATGGAGTGACATTATTTGATTAAAATTCTCAATTCATGAATTGAGTTTGGGAAAAATTCGTTCTAGAAATGTCAACCAATAACAATTTTCTTTTGCAGAGGTTGAATTGGTGTTATTGTTAATGATTACATATCCGTGAGACATTCTCCAGGACACAAACCTGAGAGAGAGCCCCTGAGATGGGTGTTTGGTTCATATCTGAGACAGATTTGGAATGTAGAGATGGCCTCCTCCTTACAAAGAGTTGAGAATAACTCCAGATGATTCTCCTCTGTAATGCAGTGAGAAAGTTGATCTCCAGAGTTGGACGTGCCTGTAGTTGAGCACAAGGTGAACATGTGAAATCCCAAAGTGTTGGGTGTATCGTCATGAGACAGAAATGAAGATGATGCATTAGCCTCCTCTAAGCAAAGAGTTGATGAGAAACTCCATATGACTCTCATGTGTAATGCAGTGGGAAGGAAGATATGTTGAGTGGACGTGCCTATGGATGAGCACTAGTGAAGAAGTGGTTCTTCTGTGTAATGTAGTGAGCCAGAGATATGGACATCCCTATGGATGTGCCTCTAGTGGTTGAGCACTGGTGGGTGTATGAGATCCCTTTCTATATTTTTCAAGAGTTACACCTACCTGTAATCCTAATTGTAATGTAAAGGGTATAGGTCAACCCCACCTTAATATAAAATATAAATAATGTAAAAGATAATTAATATAAAAATATAATAATTAATATGGTAATTATTAATTATATTCTAAGTTATTGAGTTCAGACCTATTGTGCCAAAATACACATCATTTAATGTGACAAGTCTTATATAAATAGAATTGAATCCCCATTGAGAAAAAAAACTTATCATTGTGTCATCTCATGATTTTAGAAGTTGTGGTCTGAAATTATGAGAATTGCAGCACCCTATTGTGTGCTAGGTTTGGTGATGGTGTAGGAGGTATTTCTCTTGAGGAATATAACAAAGTATTGGTTGGGTTTTCTTCCCTTGTTTAGAAGGGTTTCCCAGGATACTTCTTGTGTTCTTGTGCATGGTTATTCTTCTTGTGATCTTGGTTGGTTGCAGTAGTTAGGGTTCAAGTTACAGTTAAACAAAAATTTAAAGAAGATACATGAGCCATAGCTCATTGAAAATATAACATGGTATTAGAGCAGGTCTTGAAGAATACCACTTGCTCAAGGATGGACGAAGAATGTGGTCACCTAATGACTACCAAACCCTTGATTTCATTGCAAAGAAAGGAGGCCGGACCTCACAGTAAATAGAGGATGGCAGCCATGATAAGAGAATAGGTTTTTGTGGCAAGAAAAAGGTTGCCACAACCTATAAGGAATGGGTCGAAGCCTAGAAGGAGGGACGGTGTATGGGGTAATCCTTCCAAACTGCAGCCAAAATGTAAGGAGAGGAGCCCAAAGCCTAAGAGGAGGCTCAACTGTCTAATTAAGTTGGTCGTAGGATCCTATAGGCTGCCACAGAAAAATACAACAACAACACTCTAAAACTCATACCACTATAATGAAAGACCAAACCCTTCTGAAAGCAATTTTTGAGGCTGCCTCAAGCCCTGTGTAGGTATTACCTCATTCTGAGGGAAATAAAAGAATGTTGATTTCTTTTTGAAGGAAAATTGTGGGATGTTAAGGACTACATATACTTCTTGTAGCAGACCACATACTTGGAGGGTCATTACCCTTGTCTAATGATTTGGCATCATCAAAATCTCTCAAACAAATTTGCAAGACAAAACTTAGAGCCTGATTCTAGATGTAAAAGAAATGGTTACAGAGTCCAGAATGAGACACCTACTGCAGCATTACAAAGGTTGACCGACATCTTTAGGAGTCTCCCCTTTTCCCTATGGTTGATCGGCATGAAAAAGGTTTCATAATTTCTAGCAGCAACATTAATCCTTCACATGTAAAGGAATAACAAGCTTAAGACAAATTTTGAAGATGACAAAATCTGAGTGATATTATTGAGACCATCAAAAGATGAAAAAAAAATTATATCAATTTTGAAGTAGCCTCGATGGTGGTTTTATGAGGAAGGAAATATGAGTTTAAGCCCTCTATTAAGGGCTATTTTTTCACAGTATGGCCATTACCCTTGTCTAAATAAGCATACTAAAAATCTGATCTCAAACCCCCCTTGTGCCATACTCAAGTGGCATTACAAAAATTTGAAGCTGACTGTTTTAAAATTGTTGGAGATATATTTTGAGGAAATCCTTGGTTGACAAGTTTATGCATAAAAATTATTGTCCTTGGATTTTATTAGTGTTGTCTCAAGCATGAATAAAATGCCAAATTTCCAAGCTATGTCTATGTTGTCCTATTACTCCAGTTTTCCATCCTTGATGTCATTTATTGATGCAAGTGTTTAATAATGGTGTTGGTTTATATTCCAGCAAAAATAAAAGGATGTTGATGGCTTTCCTAAGTGCATTGAATATATTAGTGAGAAGAATGAACCAGATCCAAAAGACAACATCAATGATTGTTTGAAGTGTTTGTTCTTAAATATTTGTGCCAACAACTCAAGGGTATTTTAGAAAATCAAGACATTGGTTGACAGCAAGGAGGTTCTCATTATTACTTGTGTCACCTACAAACAACAATAGAGACTTTATTACAATATTGATCTACAAGCTTGATGCAGATACTTGTATAGTCCAAGGAGGCTACAAGGCAAACAAGCAATAAATGTCATTATTCATCATGACATTGACAAACAAGCAGATCCTCCACTGGTGGACACTCTTAGGTATGCACTTGTATATATATATTATTTGCATAATTAACATAAGGGTACTTGCAGAAGGAAGGAACACTTGGTGCAATAATGGATCTAGAAGGATATCAGTGCATCCAAAGGAGCAACACACTGGAAGTAAAGACTCCAGGTTTGATTGTTTTAATTATCATGCTACATTAAAAGTAGGTGTTGTAGCTGTGACAAAAAAATCTTAAATTGTTTTGATTCTAGAGATGTACTCATGAGTCTACTCTAGGAGATACTTTTTGTCTTGTTCTCCTTTTGTTTGTTTTCTTGTTCCAGGAAGTTTAACAACAAAGGAAGATGTTTTTCCTTCAAGTCTTTAGAGGGAGTCACTTGACTTAGAGGAAGTCAAAGATAATCGAGAAGAAGGAAAAGACAAATACCTTCCCTCCCTCAGTAGTTCAGAGGGAGACAACCATTGACACAGTTGATCCAGTTGTTCCAGTTGATATTCCCAGGAACCTTACAGTAGGACATAAAGGTCTATCTAGACTTGATAAACTCTACAAGAGGTAGAAATACATGAAGCTGATGGAAATGTTGAGAAATACAAAATGATACTTGTAATCAGAGGATACTCACGAGAAGAGGAAGTGAAATATGATGAGACATATTGATTCAGTATCTCGATGCATTCACATATCTACTACCATCCATGAGTTGGAAACTACATAAGATAGATGGATTCTTGATGAAGTTAGGGGTTCATCAAGAGTGTTGTTGATCCAAACCTATACTATTACATTGTTGGTGACTAGAACCTGATTTTGATGACTTATTCAAGAAGTCATGTTGTTACAAACAAGCTTTGACTTATGATTTCGAGATGAAGGATACAAGTATGATGCACTACTTCTTGGGACAAAAAGTATGACAAAGGACTAATGAGATTTTTCTTGAGTCAAGGAAAATATACAGCAGGAATAATTAAAGAAGTTAAATATGACATAATGCAAATCCACCGCAATGGATTTGAAGAAAAAGATTAACGATGATTTAGATGAGACTGATCCACAAATGATTGGATCACTAATTTATCTGGTTAACACCAGACTTGATTCATGATATGTAGTGAATAGTCATTCCATGAGTCAACCGAAACAAACTCACTGGACAACAGGGAAACATGTATTGAGATATATACAAGGAATAATTAGTTATGGCCTGTGATATGTCTCCAGTGTAGACTTGAGTTTGTAGGGATATACCTATACAGATTGAGCAGAGAGTATAGTGGACTGGAAGAGCACATCCAGTTGTCTTCTTATCATGAATTTTTCCATGGTTTCCTGATGCAGAAGGAAACAAAACTCTTTGGCCTTGAACACCACAACAACAGAGTATGTAGCATCGAGTGTGCGAAGAAATATGGATTCACAAGATTTTGATAGATTTACTTGATAATGAGATGGATCCTATGATGATAAACATAGTTGTTTGTAAATCTCTTTGAGAACCCAATGTTTCTTGATAGATCGAAACATGTTGAGATAAAATATCATTATATCATAGACATGATGCATAGGAAACTAGTACACATGCAATACCTTCCTACACATGAGAAAATTGCATACATATTCACCAAATTAGCTTGGTGAAGGATACCTCCCTAGTTGAGAGGGAGTGTTGATGACTATAACTAAGACAAAGTTTGAAGTACTTCCGTATAAGACTTATCCTGATGAAGAATGCCTCCCTAGCTGAGAGGGAGTGTTGATGATTACATATGCATGAGAAATTCTCTAGGACACAAACCTGAGAGAAATCCCCTGAGATGGGTGTGTGGTTCCTATATGAGATAGAGCTGGAACGTAGATATGGTGTCCTCCTTACAAAGATTTGAGAAGAACTATAGATAATTCTCTTGTGTAACGCAGTGAGAAAGGAGATCTGCAAAGTTGTACATGCCTGTGATTGAGCATAAGGTGAACGTGTAAAATACCAAAGTGTTGGGTTCATAGTCATGAGACAAAAATGAAGATGATGCATTAGCCTCCTCTAAGTAGAGAGTTGATGAGAAAATACAGATGCCTCTCATGTGTAATGCAGTGGGAAACAAGATATTTTGAGTGGACATTCCTGTGGATGAGCATAGGTGAACGTGATCCTAGTGGTTGAGCACTAGTGAAGAAGTGGTTATTTTGTGTAATGCA
>SNQJ01S0225925.1:0-11862 GCA_010110895.2 Picea sitchensis | reverse complement strand
GGAAATATATTTCTTCCAATTGTTGTTTTATCTTATTTTCTTCCATAAGAAGGGATTCCATTTTACCTTGAATGATGATTTGTTTTTGTATTTATTCCATTTGTTTCTCTAGAATTTTTTGGGCTTGAAATATATTTCCAAGTGCGGCTCTATTCCATTTTATGATTCTTTGTTTGAAGTTTTTAAGTTTCTATTGAAACTTGTACATGAGTGTCCCATGCAATATAACCACTTCTTCCCACCATTTTTGGAAATTATTTTCGAAATATGGATGAGATAACCATAATTTCTCAAAACTGAAGGGTTTTCTGCATGGTGAGCCTGAGTCCTTTGTCCATAGCTGAATTGACCAGTGGTCTGAATCTGGGCAAGGAAGAATAATTGTTTCTAACAATTGATCATACAAGATTAGATATTTAGAGATCAGATATCTTTCAAGCTTGCAGTCGACATGGTTTAAGGAATATATTTTGTTGGAACATGTGAAGACATCATTTATTATATGTAAATATAGCATGTGAAGGTCTTCAATTGTCTTATAGAAATCAGTGTTGTCCTTATATAATCAATGGATCCACCCCTGTTTTTCTTCCAAGGACACTATAATGTTGAAATCACCTCCTAGGAGCCACCAATGATTTCCCACAATGTTATTAAGCTTTCACACACCTTTGAGAAAATCATCTTTGTCTTGGGATGATTGAGGTCCATATACATTTGTTATGAATCCTTTTTTTTCATATATTATGGATTGACATTGCACTGTGATGGAAAAAATGGTGGAGAGAAAAATGTCCATTATTGTTGTCGCAAAGTTCCATAGGATTGCAATGCCACCTTCCGCTCCACTAGAATCATTGCAGAAATAGCTACTTGATTTCTAGCATCTGGAGAGGCTATGTTCAGTTGTTTAATGACTATATTTTGTCTCTTGAAGGAGTAAAATATCATGATTTTCTTCCTAAATATTGTTTCAAAGAACCCGATGCTTGGTTCTTCCATTGAGACCCATTACATTCCAAGATATAGTCTTCATGAGGAGGGTGGGGAGGGGGAAAGGAAGAATCTCTCTATGAGATTATGCATTTGACCAGAATTGATCATAAAGGAGCCTACCTCCTTAAAGATCTATTGTGTAGATTTTCCTCCTCTCCTTCTGTTGTCTTTGGATGATTTGCAAGAATATTTCCTTGGATTTTGGTGACTACCCAAGTTGCTTCATGATATGTAGTTTACACCTGCCATAGATTTCATGTAGAACTTGTACACTTTGTTGGAGTTACTTCACACACCCTAGTATTTATTTTTCCTAAGGTTTTTCCTTATTTATTAGTCATTATTCAGTCTCCTATATTTTAGGAAGAATATTCCTCTAGGGAGAATATTGTCTTTAGTTTTCACTTTAGTTTGATCAATTGAGCAGAGTCTAGATTCTACATTGGTATTATCACCATGAAAAATTTGGATCATCACCGGCTAATGTGTATTATCCTTGGTATAATAACCATACTAGCGCATTACCCATCATTCCTTGATCTCCTCCTCACTTCACTCTGTTTCAGTCAGTTAATTGAAGATTGATAGACTAGTTAACTTAGCTAGGTGGCAATTTACTCCCGTAACTATCAAAGAGACTAGACTAGGTGGCAGTTTACTTCTATAACTGCTGGTGTGTGTCCATATCACTCTAGAAAACCACTATGGCACATTTAGTTATCCTCCAGTGCACATTGGTTGAGTTATACAGAGTATTTCATGTGTAAATTATCATTCATTCATTTGGTTAATGAGAATTCTTCCATTCTTTCTCTCTTGCTTCTTCTTTCTCAAATTATCTCTGCAAATATGTGTGGTATTTTATAGCTAGATATATTCTGTGAGGGTTCAACACATTTACATGGTATCATATCCAATGGAATGCTAAGAAAAATACACGCTGAATTATTTTTGTAGGTACCAAAGATTGAAGACAACAAAAAAATGGATTCCAAAAAGAATCCATTCTTACACCTTACAATTACTTTGCATGGAAGGAGAGGATAATCATGATTCTTCAAAGAACAAGATTGTATAGGTTAACCGTGAACACAGAAACATAACCAACATCAACCATAGAAAAATCTAAGTATCTAAATCGAATGGATGAAGCATTCAAAACAATTTGTAGCCTCATTTATCCCAATCTCCTTTTTCACATATCTTCCTGTAAAACCCCCAATGAAGCCTGAAATACCATGGAATATCTGTTTGGGAAACATGATGAGATGTGGGGTCACATGATCTAGGTGGAATTTCTCACATTGGACTAAAAATGCTTCGACAATCTCCAAGATTTATTTACAAAATTTAACGATTGACTATCGCAACTCAAGGTTTGCGGGGTTGATAAATCTAAGGAGGAGAAACAAATGGTTCTTACCATTCTCTCCAAACTTGGTCTTGAATTCTCAGTGTTCATATCCACATTCCATTCAGTCAAATCCACCTCTAGAGCCACCTAGAAGATGCCTTCTCTTGAGGAATTTATTGAATCCTAGACACAAGAGCAGACCAAGCTCATCAACATGGTAAAAATCAAAGGCCCAAAGGTACATGCACTTACTGTAGCATCCCCAACATCCAGTTGGTCTATGCCATAAAAAACATTTCTAACTGTATACCAAATTAAAACATATACACGTGAAAAGTATTGTGGAAATTTATATACATATAAAACTTAAAATAGACAAATACATTCTACAAATGGACATATTCATACAAAATAATAATAAAAATATGCATGCAGCACACATAAGAATAACCCATAAAAATAAATGCATACATAATAATGCAACATGTAATTTAACACAAAATTGACACTTATCTTGGTAAAAATATCACCAACATCATGCAGACCTTCCACGAACCTCCCAACCTTAGACCACCCTACTCATCACTCTCATTAGTGCATCTCCCCTGAGCTAGGACTAAACTCCACCTAATTAAATGGATTCCTAACTAGACTAATGTATCTCAAACAACAAGAAAGAATTTGTCACAGGTGCCAACTCAAACTAACATCCTACCACCCCTCATTCCCCCAATGTCTGTCCCAACCGAAGAAGTGTGCCCCTTCTCTACTCAACAGTCCTTTGGCTACCTCACTTCCTTTCTGAGCTTCAACAATAGGCTGGACAGGAAGTCTCAGAGCCTTGTACCTTCAGTTTAGCACCTTCAGGAATCAATTCCCAAAAAATCTCTCACCTAGAGAGATTTTCTCATGGGCTTGAAAACCCACCTCTTCAATCTCCCATGGGCTTGACAACCCACTTCTTCAGTACAAATCCTAAGCTAAACAGGTACAGGTATAGGTATTGGTACGATTATAGGTACAGGTACCGTGATAGGTACATATATAGGTACAATGATAAGAAGGTATGAAGGACAACTAAATGAGTGAAGGAATGATGATGGAATGAATGGGAAAATGAACAAAGACCAAATTATATGTATGCATGTTCCCAACTTGACACTTTTCATGTTCAGGACTACTTTGGCCCACTTGTCCCCATCCTTAGAACTTAGGATAAAATAATTATCCACACTTTATACTTTAAGGAATATCAATATAATATTCCTTTTTGGCTTAATCTCCCTAGCTTAGCCCTTTTCCTTAACGTTTTGTCCCCCCTTTCCCTAACTAGTGGAGTTTATTCCCCCATGCTCTTTTATCGTGGTTGGTCTACAAGAAATGATGTATTATATTAATGATAAGACATATACAAAAATAGACTCACTGGCCTTTATAATCTAGGATCTCTGGCATAATTCAACACATAAGCCTCCTAGCTTATAATAATTGGCTCAATAGCCTATAAAACACAACATATACACAAAGTCTCCCTGGCCTCAAAATCGCACACACTTAAGTTAGTTGCGCACGGTATCCTGGGATGTGCACACTCCATTTTAGTGCGCAATACATGTGCACACTATACCTTGAAAGATGCATGGAAAATGATATCAAACAACTCGCCAGCTTAAGTACAATTGCATTTAGATTTAAAATTTGGGTTCGGCCTAGGGTTATTACATTCCCTCCTCTTATTTATGCACTGACCTCAGTGTAATATATACACATATATAAGAAAATTTTCAAAAATCCTAAAAAATGATGTGGGTATTCTGCTCGGATAGCATCTTCATGCTCCCAAGTTGTGTCCTCCCGACCGTACTAGGTCCATTGTACCTTTACAAGATCTATGGCTCGATTCTAGAGTTGTTTGTTTTTTTAGTCTGGAATGCATACCAGATGTACTTGGAAAGCATCTTCTTGCTCCACCTGAATCACATTCCAATCAATAATATGATGAGCATCAGGTATATATTTCTTAAGCAATGATACATGAAATACATTAAAAATGGTCATTGATGTAGGTAAGGAAAGCATCTATGCTATAGGCCCAATCCTCTCTTATATTTCAAATGGCCCACAATAGCGAGATGCCAACTTTGAACAATTTCTCAACTTTAGGGAACTTTTGTTGGCCTTTAATTTCAAGAACACATAGTCCCCCACTTTAAATTCTCTATGAGTTATGCCCTTATCAACATAGATTTTCTTCTTGTCTTGGGCAACCTTTAAATTCTATTTTATTTTCAACATTTTATCTTCCATTTCCCTGAGTAATTATCGCTCAATTGCTGCTTTATCTATTGGGTTTTCCTAGCTTACCAGTGTGTTTCATCTTCTTACATAATGTGCCTCAAATGGGATCATCTTTAGAGATGCATGATACCCATTGTTAAAAGCAAACTCTACTAAGTGTAGGTAGTATTCCCATTTTGATGGTTTATCCATCACATACATCCTCAACATATCCTCAATCACTCAATCCAACCTTTTTGTTTTTCCATCTAATTTTGGATGATAAGTTGTACTAAAATTCAAATTTGTTCCAAATCCCTTAAATAATCATTTCCAAAATTTTGATGTAAATTCTAGATCTTTGTCAGACACAACTGTCTTGGGTATACCATGTAATCAAGCAATTTTTCTCATATAAACATCAACAATGTTGGTTTCCTTGTGAGTAAGCTTTACTGGAATAAAATGACCATCTTTAGTAAGCTTATCCACCACTACCATAATAGAATCATGTTGCTTGTTTGTTCTGGGTAGTTTGGTGATAAAATCCATGGTTACAACTTCCCATTTCCACTCAGGAATGGGTAATGGCTATAGAAAAATAGTTGGGTGTCTTTGCTCAACCTTTACCTTTTGACACTCCAAACATTTGGCAATACAACCAACAACTTCTTTCTTCATTCCTGGCCAATGATAGTGTCTCTTGACAACTGCAATAGTTTTTTGATAACCTGGGTGCCCAAGATAAGGCACATTATGAATTTCTCTCAATATCATATTTTTCAATTCCTAGGAATTTGGTACATAAATTCTTCCACTGTATATGAAAATTTCATCATTTTCTAGCTTATAGTCTTTAATTTTCTTCTGCAAAGTACATTGTTGTAATTTTGCCACTAATTCCTTGTATTGCAAATCTGATTTTGCAATCTCTATGATTATGTCTTTCAAATATTATTGGTATATGCTTATGGATGTAGCATGCAAATCATGCACTCTTCTTCTAAGTGCATCAACCACTTTTTTCTCTTTCCCTTTGATATGCTTGTTGGAAGATTGGTTATTGTCATTGATGTCAACCCTAGTCATGGGTTTTGGACCGCAAGATTGATGAAGGTATTTTGACATGAAGGAAAATGCACATGTAGATACAAGACTCATGGATGGATAGTATACATAATTTTGTTTCTGGTGGTATGTGGCACGTCACATGGATCCTCATGGTTGAGGAGAAATGAATTTTTGAAGATGACAAAGTGAATTGAAGAAGGAAGTACATGTAGGCCCTGAAGATAATTAAATAAAAAAATTACAAAACAAGAAAGTGTCAGGTCGATGTAGCATGCAAATCATGAACTTTTCTCTAAGTGCATCAACCACTTTTTTCTTTCCTTTGATATGCTTGTTGGAAGATTGTTATTGTCATCGATGTCAACCCTAGTCATGGGTTTTGGACCAAGAGATTGATGAAGGTATCTTGACATGAAGGAAAATGCACACATGTAGATACAAGACTCATGGATGGATATTATGTATAATTTTTATTTGTGGTATGTGGCATCGTCAGTTATGGATCCTCATGGTTGAGGAGAAATGAATTTTGAAGATGACAAAGCGAATAGAAGAAGGGCACATGTAGTCCTTGAAGATAATTAAATAAAAAAATTACAAAAACAAGAAAGTGTCGTCGGTCCCAATGTTAAAATTAAGGACATAAATGGTATAAATAAATAACATTATGTACATTCATCGATACACGTTTCCACTACAAAGGAAACTGGCAATAAGGGCTTCCGGATTTTAAGGGAGGATGAAGTCTTTGGGATGTGTCTCAAGGTATGTTATTTTCAAAATACATTATCATTTTTCGCTATAACTTTTTTATAATGATTCAGATGGTGGAATTTATATGGTATTGAGAAAACATATCAAGGTACTGTGGAAATTTTCATCTCTTGATTCGCTATAATTATGGAGATACAAATTGGTGGAAGATAGGGTTTTTGACTAGTCCCTGCCAGTTAATAATCGTGTGTTCCGGTTAAAACAATAATAACTTATTCATATAGAATCCAAAATGAAGTGGAAAAATTGCATTGGAAATATTACTGACTGTAGTTTCTTGTGTGAAAGTTTCAAAATCTGATGTTAAATATTGAGCTGAGGCATTTTGTACAAGTTTAGTCTCTTGAACAAACCAGAATTGAACAAAGTCTAACATTTCCTCTATAACTTTTTGGGAGGATTCAAGGAGTGAAACTTGGAGAAGTTTCAGAGAATACATTTATAATATTATCTATAGGATCAAAGTCAATAATTGAAGAATTGTAGAAATCACAAAGCCCCCGTAAAAACATTACTGATTCTATGTGATTTTTGGTTGATGGTGATGATTTAAGTAAAGTTTTATTATCTCATATACAAGGAAAGGGAAATGATAAAGATTTAAATCCTCTCCTCAATATTGGTATGATTGTATAGTTTCTATCAGAGGTTTATCCTCCCTTTGCTACATTTCCAAAAGTCAGATACCCTTTGAAGATATTACTTCCTTAACAATAACTATTCACATTATTTCTCATATTTTTTGCATGGTGTATTGTGGTGTTTTTGTGTAACTCTTATACTATTGTCTATTGCTCATTGGATATGATTGAATGGTCTAAGTATAAGATGAAAAAAGGTTTCAAATTGTACTGATATTGATTCACCCCCCTCAGACAACATTTGGTGTATCAAAGAAGGTTACCTTCAAGATGCTTTTAACCAATAGAAGGAAGATCCCAAAATGAAGGCAACATTCCAAATGGGATTCCACCATTTTATGGAAGAAATTTTGAATAATGAAGTAATAGAATGGAAACTTACTGAAATATCTTGGGGCAGATGTTTAGTTCTTGGCTTCTTCAGATACAATGCTTTGAAGAAACCAAAGACCACAACTCCAAAAGGAGGAAGCAAAGGAACAAGAAATTACAATAGATACCATCCCGCTGATAGATTCGAAATCCAAGGTGGGACCAAGTGCATCAACAAAAGAGATTTGGGACAAGCCGCAAGACCTTTATGCATGTGAATAAGTAGAAGAAGAAGAAGAAGAAGTTAGAAGATCAAATTACATAACATCTTTAGATTTCCCCTAAAGAAGAAAATAGAGGTCGCTTCTTTTTAATCATGTATGAGTAGACATGTTGAATTTGAATGTCTCATCCAAGGATTGAAAAATATGACAATTAAGAAGAAGAAAATAATAAAGAAAAAAAAAAAAAAAAAAAAAAAAAAATGATTCAACAAGAAGATGAGAGAATCTAAAAAATTGAAGCATGTTGAGATCGGAAATAGCAAGCTCAAAGACACGCGGTAGAAAACCAAGAAGTGAATTGAGTAGTTATGAAAACATAGTTGTAAGATAAAAGAAACAATTAGAAGACTTTGAGAAACTAAGAGAAGAAACCATTTTGAAAAGTCTACTTGAAGAAACAAGAAGAATAGGAGAAGCAAAGAAGGTCCAAATGATGAAGAAGAAGAAGATTGTGAGAAACTTGAACAAGAAGTTGCCCATTGAGGAAGTACTTTAAGAAACTCCTCATGCCAAAAGACTTAACATATATTGGATGGATAGGTGAAACTTCATACAAATAAGATGCAAATACAAAACAAGAAGGTTGAAGAAAGAGCTACACTGCAAGACTTGGATGAGAAGTGACCAGGATACCGGAAAGAATAAATGATTACAAAAGAGATAAATCATCTAAGAAGACCTCCTACCTTTTAGGAATCAAAGAAGCTTCAATCAAGATGAAGGAAAATGGCTAAGAGTAGATCATGAACCTAGATGGACTACATCACAAAGAAGGCCACTTACTCCAAGGTATCAAAATTTCTTCTCAACATTGTTATACTTGCAAAAAATTTGGACACAAGACAATTAACACTGCAGACCAATGAAAGGAACAAATAGCTGAGAAACATGAATGGTTTAAATAGAAGATATGAAAATAATCATGGATTTGTCAACAAAATTTATAATTCATTTTCCCATTGATGGAAAAACATTGTATGCTACAAATGAAGTATCTTGGACACAAAGTAACGTAGGATTACATATATGAATGAAGATGTCTCTATGACAACCATAGTATGGAGAAGGAAAGAGATTACAAACAATGAAGATTGTTGAATAGCATTAACCATCAAGGTCGTAAAGAAGAAGATGAATGGTACATGTATTAACGGATGTTCTTCACATGACCGATCAAGACAAATTCAGCTTGAAGAGAAAGGGTGGTAAATGTTCATTTGGATGTGACTCATCTACCAAAATACTTGGAGAAGGTGTAGTAGAACTTGGAAGAAAACATATAAAATCAAAGAATATCCTAGCTATTGAATACTTGAAGGATAATCTAGTCGTTAAAATGTGTGATCAAGGATACACCTTTACGTCAATTCTAAAATGTAAAAATCGAGAAAAAACTCGTGAAGTATCAGCTGTAAATCTAACAAGAAGACCGAACAATATATACATCCTAGACATGAAGAAGAGAAAAGATAAAAGCCACACAAAATGATTCAAGGGAAGAAAAAGTCCCAAAGACCAAAAATAAGGATGACGTGTTATTGAGTGCCACATGTTTAGGGTGAGTAGCCCCAAAGAAGAAGGTTACCTTTGCCATTAAAATCCCACCCTTTCCATTAATGTCAAAGGGGAGAGAAATTGGGATCAAGGATGATAGGGGAGTACGAGGCTGCCATCAATGACAAGGGGAGATTGTTGGAAGATTGGTCGTTGTCATTGATGTCAACCCCAGTCATAGGTTTTGGACCTCGTGGAGATTGATGAATGGATGTGGAAGGGAAAATGCACATTTAGCTAGCATCCATGGACGGATAGTGGTATACATCTATTGTTTCAAGTTGTATGTATATCATCACGTGGATCCCTCATGGTTGAGGAGAAATGAATTTTTGAAGATGACAAAAGTTCATTGAAGAAGGGAAGTGCATGTAGGCCCGAAGATAATTAAATAAAAGAATTAATAAAATAAGAAAGTGTCGTGTCAGTCCTAATGTTAAAAGGAAGTGACATAAATGGTATAAAATAAATATCATTATACATTAAATTGATGGCCACGCAAATTTCATAGGAACGTAAAATGAAGGCCTTCTGATTTCATGAGGATGAAGTCTTTGATGATGTGTTCCATGCATATATTTTCAAAATATCTTACCATTTTTGCTATAACTTTTTCTAGAATGATTCAATGGAGAAATTTATAGGTTACTTAGAAGACACATCAAGGTACCCATGGTAAAATTTTCTTGAAATTTTGATTCACTATACCATGGAGATACACTCCATGGAAGATAAGGTTTTTGACCAAATTCCTAAAGCTAGTCAATAATCAATTGTTCCGTAAAAATAGCCATAACATATTCATAGAGAATTACAATGAAGTGGGACAAATTGAACTGGAAATATTACGGACCGAGAGTTTCTTCCGGTATATGAGTTTCGTAATTTGATGTTAAATATTGAGCACGTGTTTCGTCCAAGTTCCTATTCTAACAAAACCCTAATTGAACAAGGTTCACCATTCTCTCTATAACTTATATTTGGGATGGATCTACCGTGAGTGAAAATTGGAGTAGTTTTAGATAATACATTGAGTAATATTATCTACGCAGGATCGGAGTATTCCAAGAATTAAAGAATTGGCGTAAATTGAATATCGCCCCGTGAAGCATTATCGTCTATGTGATGGTCAAGTCATGGTGATGATTTAATGTAAGTTTTATTTTCTAATATATTCTTAGGTGGAAGGAAGGGCAAGGGATGGAGAGTTAAAAGTTAAAACCTCTATTGATATCGGAGGATTGCACCTCCTATTGTGCTTATCCCTCCCTTTACATTTGAAGCCGTGAAGCTACCTTTGGAAGTCATTACTTCCCTCGAATAGTCAACTATTGATTATTTCTCATTGCACAATGGTGTATTATGGTGTACGCGTAACTCTTACTATTGTTCATTTCTCATTGATATGATTGAATGGTTTGAGTATAATGCAGAAGGTTTTAAATTGTACTTGATATTGATTCACCCCTCCCAAGATAAAAATGCTTGCGTCAAAAGTCATAATTCACTCCATAGCCTCCTAACTAGCTCTTCCTAGAATTTAGAGTTGGTTGATCAAATAAATATTTCATACCATTATGCTATGTCCTCAACTCAAACTAATTATTTCCCATGAGTTAGTGCCTCCAATTTCCCTCAAGGAATGCACTATGTCTTCCAACTCCAAATCATGAGTGGCATGTTTCCTTTCATGCTCCTTCACCTCCCTTGATTCATAACATACAAATAACCCATTTTGACCTAGGACTTCTACCTCAAGTCCCTTCCTCCCCACATGCATCTATGCTACAATGAAGTCTTAATTTGGATCTGAAATCCTTAGTATTGGAGCACTTCTTAATAATTTCTTCAATTGTTGGAAACCCTTTTCACAATCCAATGTCCACTGAAACTTCTCATCCTTCTTTTGCAAGTAAGTGATTGGCTGTGCAATCTTTGAGAACCCTTCAATAAATCTCCTATAGTATCCTGCAGGGCCCATGAATGATCTAACCTCTATCGCATTCTTTGGCACTGACCATTCTCTAATGACTTCTATATTATCAGGATCCACTACTATCCCTTCATATGAAATGATATGCCGCAAATATTGAATTTCCTTCTGATAAAATGAGCACTTGCTCAATTTGGCATACAACTAATGCTCCCTTAATACTTGTAATACCATACTCAAGTTTTTTTCATGCTCTTCCTTTGAATTAGAATATATAAGAATGTCATCTAAAAATACAATGACAAACTTATCTAAGTATTCTCTTAAAATACCATTCGTTAAACACATGAAGACAACTGGTGCATTTCATAACCAAAATGGCACCACTGTGAACTCATAATGACCATACCTTGTTCTAAAAGAAGTCTTGTTGATGTCTTCTTATTTAATTCTTACTTGACGATAAACCAGCCTGAGATCAATCTTGGAGAATATTTTTTCATCTTTCAACTGATCAAAGAGGTCATCAATCCTTGGAAAATGATACTTATTCTTAATAGTTACCTTGTTTAACTTCCTAGAGTCAATGCAAATTCTCAATATTCCATCATTTTTCTTCACAAATAAAACTGGGGCACCCCGAGGTGACACACTTGGGCGTATATA
>SNQJ01S0225924.1:7388-22040 GCA_010110895.2 Picea sitchensis | reverse complement strand
CTTGGTGAAATCCTCAGTCAAAATGGGTTTGTTGTATGTTATGAATCAAGGAAGTTGAAGGAGCATGGAAGACACTATGCCACTCATGATTTGGAGTTGGCAGCCATAGTGCATGACTTGAGGAAGTAGATGCACTACCTCACAGGGAATTTTTTTTAGCTAAGGACATACCATAATGGTCTGAAATATTTATTCGATCAACCAACTCTAAATTCTAGGCAAAGAAGATGGTTATAATTTCTCAGTGAATATGACTTTGATATAAAGCATATCAAAGGGAAAGAGAACAAGGTGGTTGATGCACTTAGCATAAGGGTGCATGAGTTGCATGCTACATCCATTAGCATGTACCAATCATATTTGAAAGAAAGAATCAAAGAGGCTGCAAAATCAGATTTGCAATACAAGGAATTAGTGGAAAAATTACAACAAGGTATTTTGTAGTAGAAAATTGAAGACTATAAGCTAGAAAATGATGAAATTCCCATATACATGGGCATAATTTATGTACCAAATTCTCAGGAATTGAAAAATATGATATTGAGAGAAATGCATAATGTACCTTATACTGGGCACCCAGGTTATCATAAAATTATTACAGCTGTCAAGAACCAATATTATTGGCCATGAATGAAGAAAGAAGTTGTTGATTTTATTTCCAAATGTTTGGAATGTCAAAAGGTAAAGGTTGAGCATACAAAACTACCTGGTTTGCTACAACCATTACCCATTCCTGAGTGGAAATGGGAATTTGTAACAATGGATTTCATCACCAAACTACCCATAACAAACAATCAACATGATTCTATCATGGTTGAGGTGGATAAGCTTACTAACGATACCCATTTTATTCCAGTTAAACACTACTTGATACCCCATTTATTCGGTAAACTCCTCCCACAAAGGAGGTAGCTAACATTGTTGATGCTTATATGAGGAGAAATTGTTCGATTACATGGTACAACCAAGACAATTGTATACGGAGATCCTAAATTTACCTCAAATTTTGGAAGGGATTATTAATGGATTTGGAACAAATTTGAATTTTAATTACATCTTATCATCGAGAATCGGATGGAAAAATAGAGAGGGGTGATAAGTAGATTGAGATATGTTGAGGGATGTATGTGATGGATAAACCATCAAAATAGGAATACTACCTACATATTAGGTTTCTTATAACAATGGGTACCAAACATTTTCTAAGATGATCCCATTTGAGGAACTTTATGGAAAATTCTACCAACTAGCATTAGAAGTTGGTATAACTTAGGTAGATAAATGGAGTGGTTGGGCGATTTATAGAAATGTAAGAGGAAATGTTGGAAATAAAAAATGATTTAAAGGATTCCCAGGCAGAAAATCTTTGTTGATAAGGGCATAACTCACGAGGAATTTAAATTGGGGACCATGTATTCATGTACTTGAAAGCTGAGAGGAAACAAAATTTCCCTAGAGTTGGGAAATCGTTCAAAGTTAACTGGCAGTTCGTTATTGTGGGTCGTTTGAAATCCTAGAGAGTTGGGCATGTAGCACACATGCTTGCCTTACTACATAAATGACCATTCATAATGTATTTTAATATAATTTCTTAAAATATATATATACTGATGTTAATCATGTTATTGATTGGAATGTGATTGAGGTGGAGAAAGAAGGCACTTTCCAAGTACATCCAATTTTACATTTGGACCCAGAGAAAATCAAGCGACTCACGGGAGATCAAACCATAGAATTTGTAAAGGTCCAATGGACCTGATGCAGTCCTAAGGACACAACTTGGGAGCATGAAGATGCTATCTAGGAAGAATACCTACTTATTTTTTAGAAGTTTTGAAATTTTGGTTGTGTATATGTACATAATGTGCAGGATACTACATAAATAGGGGAGGGAATGTAATATACCTAGGCAGAACCCCAATTGTAAATGTAAAAATGAAAATGTACTTAAGTTACATTGTGAGTTGTTTGATATCATTTTTCATGCACCTTTCATAGTATAGTGTGCACATGTATTTCACACTAAAATTATGAAGTGTGCACATTCCAGAATACCGTGTGCAACAAACTTAAGTGTGTGCAAGTTTGAGGCTAGGGACACTTTGTTTATATGTTGTGTTGTATAGGATGGTCAGCCAATTATTATATTGGAGGTTATGTGTTGAATTAGGTCAGGAGTCACAGATTCACAGGCGATGAGCCTATTTTTGTATATGTGAAAACTCATATCATTAATATAAAACACATCACTGCGTGTAGATTGACCATGATAAAGAGTATGGGGAACTAAACTCCACTAGTTAGGAAAGGAGGGGGGGATAAATATTTGGGATAAGGGGCTAAGATAGGAAGCTTAAGCCAAAAGGAATATTATATTAATATTCCTTGAGGTATCAGAAAAACTATGGATAATTATTTTATCCTAAGTTTTAAGGATGGGGACAAGTGGGCCAAGATAGCTCCCCAACATGAAAAGTGTCAATTTAGGAACATGGAATACATATAGTTTGGACTTAGTTCATTTTCCCATTATTATGCCATTTATACTCATTAGGTTGGTACTTCATACCTTCCTCCCTTGTACAATATCAGGTACCTATACACAGTATAATATCTACTGTAGTTATCTTAGGAGTTGGGATGGAAGAATAGGTTGTGGGAGCCCATGGGATCTGAAAGAGATGGGTTATTGGAAGCTTAGTGATCAATTCTCGGTGAGAGAATTGTTAAGAATTGATTTCCCAAGACGACACAACTCTGAGGGCTCTCACGAGACTTCTTGTCCAACCTCGTTGGTTGTGAATCCTGATTATAACACAAAATGATTCATAGGTCTTTGTTTTTCAATTGTGTTCTTGAAGACTTTACACCCAGGAAGAATGTACATGCCTCCACACAGGGGAGTCATTAGGGGTTACCCCCTCTGGGGTTAGGGGAGACAACTCACGAATGCAAAGTACCTGTAAATGTATATTGTGGTACATTGTAATCACAGGGTAGTTCATTATGAGGTTGTTGATTTGATGGTAGAAGTTATGTTAGGGTTTTTTTTTTTCCATATAAGGAAAAAAACCCCACCTTCTTTTATGAGGGTAATGTATTACGGCTATGTATCATGGTGAATGTTGTATTAGAATTTGTGAGAGAGAAAGAGATGAAGTTACAATGGGTGTGGTGTATGTATCCCTTTTCATTTGTTGGATAATAATAAAAAGGGACCTCCACAATTTCTCACGGTGGACATATCCCATCTTGGGTGAGGCAGTATATATGTGTCTTTATTGTATTGTGTATCTTACGTGTTTTGTTTCCGCATTTATTGTAGGTTGTATCCTTTCATTTGTTGGATAATAATAAAAAAGGGACCTCACAATTTCTCTGGTGGACATATCCCATACTGGGTGAACCACGTATATATGTGTCTTTATTGTATTGTGTATCTTCTGTGTTTTTATTTCCAGATTTGTTTTATTTATTTCTCTGCGATCCTATTTTTCTAACAATTGGTATTAGAGAAAAAGGTAACTCACAGGAAAAGAGGGTTCCTCGTTCGAGTGGAAGCAATGGCAGAAGATGGAAAGTTTAGGGTCGATAAATTTAACAGCCAAAAATACCAATTATGGAAGATGAATATGGAGGATTATTTAGATTAGAAGGATCTATACAAGATTCTTCCAGATGCACCAAGGTCAAACTATGACCCTAGACAAAATCTTGAGCCTCATGTTGATGGCATTGTAGGCTCTGCCAATGTGAAATCTGCATACTCGGTGACAAGCCATTTGAAAGAGTTGTCCCTAAACCAGTCTATAGGAAGGTTATCTTTGTCTGTGTCCTCCACTTCCACTCAGTCGGTGGATGTAAATTCTATGCAATCATTGACCAACCTGAATGGTAACTAGAAACTAGGAGATAATAAAAATAAAGGACATGGTAACCATTGCAGGGGTGGGAAGAATAGTAATAAGCCCAAGGATAATGGTAATAATGAGAAGTCAAATAATAATGGTGGTGAGGAAATAAAGAAAGGCAGAAGGTGATGTTTCCCTGTAAGCTTTGTACAGATGATCATCTTACCCACTTATGCCTCAAACTTTCATAATATGAGAGGATTTTATCTCTACCAATTGTTGTGCTGACTAATCCTTTTCCGCATAATCAACACATGGCCTCGATCTCCTTGAATTCTATAAATGCAGCGAATGGAATTCAAAACCCATCGATGCAATAAGGTGGCCATTTATGCATCAATATGTTTAAATATGAGGTTAAAGTAGCCACTTAGTCTCGCGATTGCAGTTCTCCATAGATTGTACCTGGCCTAGAGTCTCCCCCTCCTATAGAGACGCCCTTATAGATCGAAAAACCAGATCCCCTGCGTCGTATTTCGAAAGGAGTAATCAAGCGATCTACCCACAATACTAATGCTAGAGTTGCCTAGAATTACTCTATTGTTGAAGATATGGGTCAAAACCCTTTTGCGATGTTGGCTCTGGGGGTACTCTAGACATGTCCTTCACAGAGGAATGATTTTTTATCTACATTAGGAGCTCTAGATCCTTGTGGCTCTAAAGTTATCAAGTTTGACGTCATAGATGTGAAGCCTGGCTTGCCTTACCATGTGGAATTCTAAATCCACGTGGGTAACTCAAAGTATACCATCAAACATATTGTTGTTGATGAAGGCACTGCAACATGTATGATGTACCTGGTTTGTTGGAAAGCCCTCAGCTCTCCAGCCCTTTCTGAGTCTCCTACCATGTTTACTTATTTTGACGGTCATTCCTTCCACCCTCACGATATTCTTCCTACCTTCCCGATCCAGTTAGGTGGGAAGAAGGTAGATATGGATGTCGAGGTGGTTGATGTACCCCTTGACTATAACTTGTTACTAGGATGCAATTGGACTTATTCTATGACTGCAATCATATCGTTCATCTTCCGCACTCTTTGCTTTCCTCACGATGGGAAGATCGTGACGATCAACCAATTGTCTTTTTCATACGCTAGGCCCAATGCATTTGTTGGATCGTCAATCCTTGTAATCGACAATTCTCAGCCGACAACTGAGAATATAGGTGTCATAATGTATTCATCCCTTATGGGTACCTTCAACTTCATGACACTGATTCATCATATATACGCCATGTCCAATAGGTCTTCTTTGTCAAAGAGGTTTGTTCCTTTCCGCACTTCATATTTTAACGATCCTTATACCTCACCTTCCTTGAATGTGTCTTGTGAAGGTCATTCAAATACTGGAATGGACATGCCACTATTGGTAGAACAGATAGCATATCAGGTTGTTATTGACTCTTCCGCCCATCTAGATCATGTTACCTCACAGACGAACAAGGAGGATCGTGTTCTAGAGCCTGTGTGGGCCACTTCATTGTCTTGTTCACATGACTTGCTCGATGAGAATTTACCTTTGGATGAAGCTATCATAGAGGCCATGAATGCCTCTGACAGGCCATGGGATGATATGCATCATCTCTCTTAATTTCTCCTAGAGCTTGCCAAAATTGAACAAGATGATTTTAGATCTACCTTGAGTGAGATAGTCGGTCACGTTGTAGTTCCATTTGATACACACAAAATTTATGACAAAGTAAACATGATGATTATCTCTCCTACCGTCATGATCGATATCTCTCTTATTCCTGGAAAGGTTGAGAATGTATACATCGGTACAGATTGTTCATGGGAATAAATTTTGATCTATATCAAGCTCTTCAAAGAATTTTGCGATGTGTTCGCTTGGTCATATGAAGAGATACCAGGAATCGACCCTTGGATTGTCGAATATGATATTAAAACCTACCCAGATGCTAAGCATGTTCGAAAACAACTTAGAACTGTCAATCCTAGGAAGGCCCCTGCTATTAATTTAGAGGTATAAAAACTGCTTAATGTTGGGTTTATCTACCCGATTCCCTTGAATGAATGGGTATCCAATCCTGTTCCTGTGAATAAAAATCAAGAAACCATCCGCGTATGCATGGATTTTCGTGACCTGAATAAATCCTTTCCTAAAGACAACTTCCCGACACCCTTCATCGATCATATTCTCAACGAGTGTGGGGGAAGCAATTTTTTTTTTTATGGACGAATTTTTAGGGTATAACCAAATTCATATTAAGCTCAAGGAGCAACATAAGGAAACATTTATTTTCCCTTGGGGTACTTCTGCATATCGGAAGATGCCTTTTGGCCTTAAGAATGATGGAGAAACCTTCCAACGAGCTATGACCTTCACATTTCATGATCTCAAGTACATATTCGAAGATTATATCGACGATCGCACCGCTCACTAACATAAGATAGTGGATCACCCTAAACACCTTCGAGTAGTTTTTGAAACATGTCTCCATTATCGCATCCGTTTGAATCCTCATAAATTCATATTTTGCGTTAGGTTAGGTCGACTTCAAGGATTTTTAGTCTCTGATAATGGGATCATGGTAGATTCATTAAAGGTTGAGGAAATACTTTGATTTCGTCCCCCGTGCACTATTCGTCAACTTCAAGGTTTACAGGGGAAAGATAATTTTTTACGATTGTTGATAGTGAACTATTCCAATATTAATGAGGGTTTCATGCGTCTCTTAAATAAGGACACTCCTTTTATCTTGGATGAGCAAGCCCAAGAATATTTTGATGCTTTGAAGAAATCCTTGCTATCGACGCCTATGTTGAAGTCTCCAGACTACGATAGATATTACTTTCTTTATGTTTCTGCATCCAAAGAGACGATTGGTATGGTGTTGGTTCAGGAGGATGTTGAGCTCTGAGAGCACATCATTTACTATCTAAGTAAAATATTAGTTGGACCTGAACTCAAATATTCTCATGTTGAAAAGCTAGACTTGGTTGTCGTTCACGCAACCCAACGATTACGACACTATATATTTATTTGAAAAACTAATGTGGTTGTCGATGTCAATCCATTTCAATACATCCTTTCTATGCATATCATAGGGGGAAATTACAATAAATGGATTATCATTCTACAAGAATTCGATCTCGATTTCTCTTCGGCGAAGTCCAAAAAGTCAGTAGTTTTTGTAGAGTTAATATTTGAATTCCCTCAGTTAGATGTGGATGTCATTCATGTTGATTCATTTGCGGATGAAAACATTTTCCTTGTATCATCATTGGACCGCTAGTATGGATATATTTTTGTCTATCTTCAAACTTTGAATTTCCCTCAGCATCTCTTGCGAGATGACCGACGGTGTATATGATACCAAGATAAGAATTACCTTATCATCGATGATACTCTCTATCACCAAGGAGTAGACAATATCCTACGTCATTGATTGACTCATGAAGAATATGAGTCTGTTCTAAATGACTTCCATAATGGGGCTTGTGGTGGTCATCTATCTGGGCTTGTGACAACACAAAATGTTTTGCAAGCCAGTTATTTTTGGTCATCTATTTTTAAATATTACATCAAAGTGGTTAAGAAGTGTCACCCCTACTAGGTGTTCACTTGAAAAATGTGCTCGCATCCAACGCCTCTCCATCCAGTCATTACTGTCAGCCCCTTCACCAAGTGGGGGGTAGATTTTGTGAATTGCAGCCCAACTTCATTTGGTGGGAATCAACACATTATCCTGGTCGTAGATTAATTTACGAAGTGGTCTAAGGCCATGCCTATAGTTAAATCTGATGGTAAGACTATTTCCTTCTTCATATTCAATCAAATTATATCCAGGTTCAAAATCCTAGGTGAGATTGTCATTGATCATGGCAGTCACTTTCAAAATGAAATGATGGAAGAATTAGCATCAAAACTGGGGTTTAAACATGGTCATTATTCCCCTTACTACCCCCAGGAAAATGGAAAATTACAGGTCTTAAAGAAGTCGCTCAAGATCATTTTTCATAAAAATGTCATCCAAAGAAAATTTGACTCGCATATCATGCTTTACCCATCACTTTGGGCATACCGAACCTTAGTTAAAGCTTCCACCATTTTTTCTCCTTTCCAGTTAGTACATGGTGTGGAGATGATCTTACCTATTGAATGAAAAATCCCTTCTCTTAGATTGGAATTTGCGCTCCTACCTGACAGTTACGATCTTGAACAATGCCTCATACACCTAGAGAGTCTATATGAGTAGCGTTGAGACACCTCCAAGACTATTGAAGAGAGTAAAAGACACGTAAAGGTCTAATATGATAAGTCAGTTTGTCCTTGACACTACATTGAGGGTGACTTGGTCCTTCTATATGATCAAGACAATGAACCACTAGGGGAAGTCAAGTTGAAACCCATGTGGTACGATCCCTATATCGTGTGACATGTCTTAGAAAAAGGAGCCTATGAATTAGAATATTATGAAGGGAACATACTGGCTAAGCCCAGGAATGGGCTCTATTTGAAAATATATTACGCTTGAGCCCCAGGCTAGGGTGTGACTCTTTTTATACTAATATATTTAGTGTATATTTATTTTCCCTTTATTTTTATCTTCAACTTGCTTATCAAGTTTTACCTTGGTTGGAAGATGTCAACGGAGTCATCGGTTTACTTAGGATTTGTAGATGGGGCCATTCGTCATACACAGAACTTGGCTTCTGTCACTTGGGTTATTTACTCACCCGAGGGTCTACTGGTGTCTTAATGTGGCATTTTCCTAGGGCCATCCATGAATAATGTGGTCGAGTATAGAGATGTTATAGAAATTTTACACGATGCCATTTCACATGGTATTCACTCGTTAGAAGTGTGCCTAGACTCCCAGTTAGTAGTATGTCAATTGAAGGAAGTTACCATGTGGGAGGCCATACTCTACTTCGATGATTCTTACAGGTACAACTTTTAGAATGACATTTTGATTTTATTACTTATCATCACATACCTACAAGTTCTAATTATGTATCTGATGCATATGATAATTGTTTTTTAGATTGGCATTTGTCACATAACTAAAGAAGACAAAACACTTTCATCAATGTACACATTGTAACATAAGTAAAGCCAAAGATCAATGTTTTTATATATATTTCATCTCTCCAAAAAATATGATGTTATAGTAAAAAATTGGGGTTGACACCCTCAAAGTACATATATATTCAATCATACAATAGTCACCACATCTATGCCTGTGGTGTCAGATGTGTGTTATGATAGCATACTATGGCATTTTCCAGATGCTGAAAGAGTCGTGCCCAAGCATGGGGCACACCTACCACCTGTCATTACATCACCTTCGATAGATCCTCCACCTGAACCATGGGAATCCTCTGCATCAAACGAGACATATTTCCCTTCACATTTTGAAGCACTCTATCAACATCCCCTCTCACTGCCTCATCCTCCTGGTGCCTCCATCGGTTTCATGGAAGTTTGTCTGAACATTCTTGGACCCACGACTACGTCACACACATGTTTCGTTAGTACTTGAGATCATCCAAAAAAAAAAAAAACTTATGAAAATATATAAAAATGAAATATTCAATAAACTTTCACATACATATGTCTCTGTAGGCGAAACCTGGTGGTAACGACATGTCCACATCTCCTCTGAAGGCAATCCCTACGTAAGGGTAGTCCTTCAGATCCATCACCTGCCGACTCCACCAGAAGAAAAAATCATCATTGTAGGGCGTTGGCACCCTACCACCCCCCTGCCACCTCATCACCTCAGTCCATTGTGCCATCGATGGAATACGAGGTCCATGCAAAACAATCTCAACTCTAGGGCCCAAGCCTAGAATTCGCTCGAAGAAAAAATACAAAGGATAGACGTGAACCCGAAGTTCCTCTTTCTACCCAGTTTGCAGTATCTTAGTTGTCTCTTCATGTTCGCCAGTAGTGAAGTGCACCAATCATAAACCGTGGGTCGCAAGAACTCCAGTGAATAGAATATAAGTGGCCTCGATGCCTGGTGCAAAGAGGCCAACCCTGTGATCCGTGTAAACACTAGGACCACAATCTTGAGACTCACATTGTTGATCACTTTGATTGGGAGTTGGCTCCCTACCTTCTCGATCCCCACAATGCAATGAGTGGATATGTAATTCTCTATGTTTATGCCACTCCCAGATCCTAGGTATTTGAGGTTGACCACCTCACCCTGGCATGACAATCTCATCAAGAAGTAGATTTTCTCAACTTCAATCATTAATGGTTTTCCATCGAGGTTGAAGGTTTCAGTATATGGATCCCAGTAGTTCACAAGAAGCTGAAGCAGTCTCAATTTATCCCTCATACCTTTGAGAGCCCAAAACTTGTATATCGGCCCACATCTTTTTAAGGCCATCTGGGCCCCTAGATCTCTCTCCACTACAACATCCACCTCTTCATGCTCTCTTTCTCTCCACTCTAGCACCATCCTCTAAGATTCAAACCATTTTTTGAGTTACCAACATTTAAAAAACCTTATCCACGGACATGTACACGAGCTACAGTGTACAAAGTCGCATATAGGACCTCTGATATGCTGGATATTTTTCAAACTGTAGTGTATAGGTATGCGTATATGCGACCTGATGATATGTAGCCCACGTACACCTTAGTTTCTAAGTTGTGCCCTAAAAAACTTAAAAAAGGAGGCCTAATTACAAATTTTAATCCACTAGAAAGAAAGAGCGGAGAAAGATGAATTACTTGTTCCAAATGGTTGTCAATTCTTTCGCTCGTAGCTCCCACAATCAACATTTGAAATTTGGAGGCAATTCGGTCCTAAATACACTATCTGGGTAAAAAATACAAATCGTATAGTAAAATTGGTTTTTTTTACTATTTATAGAAAATATTTACCCACTTTACATAGTTTTGTACAATATTTTTTCCTATTGGACGAATACAATAGTGGATGGAGTTGGTTTTGGTGTTTTTATCTAGGGATTCTTGCATTTTTTCAGCACCATGTTGCTCGTTCATAACTTTGGACGTGTATTTTCATCACACATCATATAGGATAGGTACCCAATCCATCATGCACACTTGCATAATCTTATGACTGCACCTCATATGCCTTAGGTACAAACCCATTTAATCACAACACAAAACCTTTTGTCTGCAATTAGAATCGTTTTTATTGAATGGTACAAACTTACCAAACATGGGTACGCTAGTTAGATCCCCTGCTTCATTCGGTGCCCATGCATAGATTTTTGTTCGTAGGATCTTGAGTCCCTTATAGATAATACATGAATTTATGTTTGAACCTCATTTATTACTCATAAACATGTTGAACTATACCTAGAGGAATCCCAATGAGTCTGATTTAAGCTCTTTTTTGACTCTCTAAAAAAGTGAAAAGATTGTCGAGTGAAATTGTCTCTTTCACACTCCTAAATTGGATTTGAAAGGACATCTATTTGGTGCAAGTTTACCCCTTTTTCAAGCCAAGTAAACTAATATTACAAAAAAAGACATTTTTTGGTGTTAATCTATAATTGCATCTCATTCTCTTGATTGCAGTATTGAGCCTATTGTCGGTTCCCACTTGTGCATTATAATCCTATCACCTCAGAAATTTGAATCACAAGAAAAGAAGATCCTTGTTTATCTCCTTTGCAGCTTGAAACCCTATACCCAAGAGGAAACATTCCCCCGAGTGTCCATCTCCCACATGCACCTCCTTGCATTGAGCATAGGTATGTTCCATTTCTGGAACTAGTTGATTACTTGTGACACTCGTTTCCTCCTTTGTATCATAGAATTCATTTAACTATGAAAAAGAAAAAAACGATGGGCGTGAAAATAATATTATCTTATATTGGCAGTAGTCATGTCACCTTTGAACATAGCACAAAATTTTTGAGTCCACTTGTCATCAAAATTTTGGGTTTATCATGACCTTAGGAGGATGATCTCATTGCGTAGAGTTTACTCCCCCGACTGGTTATTCTTCTAGTCCCTATGGAGAGTTTGATTGATGCCTCCTACATCTCAAAGTTTCATCATTGAGTCTATGCTGCCAGAGTCTTCCATATGTTTCATGCTCTGGTTCAAAGGATGTCTATCAACCAGTGTCAACCATTCTTTAGAAATATTGACTTTTCATGTTGGCCATACCTTCAGTGTGTCTCAGAATTACATGAAACTATAGTCCTATTGTGCACCCTGGTCCTACTTTCATCATTGGTAGGTAACCTTGAACCTAGCAGTCAAATTTTCACCATTAGTCATTGACTAGGTGGTTTCCCTTGTGCTCAATGATAAGAAATATATTCACACATAGAGATTCATGCAGTGTCTTGGATGCCATTAGCCTTATTGGTGGTTTCCTCACTTTTGTCAATAGTTTTCCTTATTGGATGTTATTCAAAGGGTCTTTTTCGTGTACCGCTTGCATCTGGAAAATGTGAAAGACGCATAGGGTCGTTGGTTCGTGAACATGTTCTTCATTCGATTTTCTCCAAATCATCAAGCTCCTACTTTGTACCTCGTGTTGAATGATGAGAGATGGCTCAATGCTCTCCTTTCAGCGGGTCTCCTTCCATCGAATTCAACTCATCTAATATGAAAATGAGACCTAGAGTCCTATGAGTACCTATAGGCTTGTAGTCATTAGTGGAAGGTTATCTCGCCATCGATAGTTGGGAATACATTAATGTATCCTAATCAATGAATTCTTCAAGTGTTTGACCCCGAAACCTTTATTCACACTTGTAAGAATGTACTCGGTGCCTTGATACCTACTTTCATTATCGATAGGTTGTCTCGTGTTTGTTAATGGTATACCTCAATGACTAGTAATCAAATGAAGTCTCATTGTGTTCAACCTCAACTCCTTTATTCGCACCTTTGGTGGAACGTGTAGAATACTTGAAGACATTAGTTCATAGTCGCATATTTCTTGAGCTATTGCTATCTTTCACTGGACCAATACCTATGTGACTTCATTGATCATGGGGGACCTGATTGTACTGCAATGTATACAGACATCTTCAGATTGATTTTTAGAATGGTTTTACTGGGTGTTTTTCGTGACTATGACATCCTTTGTCATGTAGCCACCTTTGTATTTCCTACTCATGGCCATGAATATTTGTTTGGTATAATTTCACATGGATTAGTGTAATTCAAATTGGCAGCCATGTGTGCAAAGTCAGTACAGATTGTAATATTCTCATGAGCAACTTGTTTGTCCAGCTGAGTCTCCATTACTCCACTTCTTTGTATTATAATGTATTTTGACCATCGAAGATACTCCTCTGAACTCACACATTAGGGGGAATCTGTTATAGCAATCTTTTCCTCACCCTACACAAAGTTGCTCAGAAGGCCTTTTTCCATTTCCCTATGCAGACTTGAAGTCCCTTTTTTCAAATACGAGAGATAAAAACAATATTTTTCCACATATACATGCCCTAACTATTATACAACATGTGTATATGTAGGTTTCACCACTAAATCTCGCACACATTGGGTTTTGTGCCAAAAATAAAAAAAATAGTGTCGCGTTTCCATGTCATGTGAAAGGATCCATGATCCTTGACCTTCCATATAATGGAAATGTTCTGAATTTTCCCTTCAGTTCCACTTGAAGGCTATAAATGGGCCATATCTGAGCTATGGAAAAGAGGAGAAGAATTTAACTTTGAGAGAAAATTTGCTCTGGAGAAATTATTCACTTCATATTGAGTCTGCATCCCTTTGTTCTTTTAATTCTAAACACATTGTTCAGCCCCCAATCTCTTCCCTACTTGATTGAGAACCTCATTGTCTCTCTTATATGAGCTTGCCTTTGGTGGAGGATTGAAGTGGTGGAGGCCCAGCTGGAAGGGACTTATTTTCTCGGTTGCTAACCGTGTCGACACAAAAGTTTGTAATTCATTCACTTTTGCTGATTACATTTTAATAGAAATAATCTTTTCTCGTCCAATTAATATCTTGCAAATATTTGAATTGTTATTCCATGGGAGTATTTATTATGAATGTTTATGGATTATTCTATTGAATGTGTTAACTTTATATATTATCACCATATTCTTGCGTTTCTTGGTTGTTGAGGACAAGTTGGAGGTGTATTTTTGTAATTCAAGTGCTCAATGGTGGACTTCATCGAACATCTGGATGAGGTAGGCTCTTTATCTTGTCCCATTAGCATATTTTCTTATATAGCATATCTGAGATTAGAGTTGATTTATGTAGTCATTTACGTCTGTTGTGGTTTACCCTATCCATAAGGATATTTTCCTCGTAACAAAATGAGAGCCAAATTTTATAAAGTGTGGAACTTTTGATCTTGAGAGAAACTTTGGAATACCTGTGTGTGCATAAAATGGCTAGAGGAAAGAAGGCTTGGAAGAATGGTGCCATCATCCATATGTAAGTTTTCACTTATGATGAATAAACTTGGCATGTTCCTTTCAATTGTTGTTTGTGCATTATTCTAATGCTTATGTCAAATCTAGCTTAGATAGATTAGTCTTTTCCTAATGAGATCTAGTAGAGGTAGATTTGTTTTTCTCCTATTCTTGTAGGTTCCTTTGATCATCAAGAATCTTGGAGAAGCGAGGTCGAGGTTTGGAGAAACAAGGACAAATGTCAGGATTAAGGTTATTCTAAATCCCTCCTTCTATCTATAGTATTAAAATATTTATCTAAAAGAAAGTCATAAACCACTTGTTTTGAATATGTCTTAGGTTATGTTTTTAGTTTAAGGAAAATTCAACCTGTCT
>SNQJ01S0225923.1:0-14652 GCA_010110895.2 Picea sitchensis | reverse complement strand
CTAATTTATTTTTAATTATTTTCTCAATGCAATAACTATACCCATGATTAACTCCTAGTTTCACCCACTTTGACTAGTCAACTTATTCTAGGAGTTTCTAGAATTATTTGACTTCTTTGAACTTCTAGGGGATTCTAGATAACTCATGAGGTTTCTCCAACTTCACAAGGCCATAACTCTCTAACCGTGAGGATTTATGTGACATTCTACATATCATTGGAAATAGTACTATCCATCTAGAACAGTCTTACCTGCATATACATTGATCTTCATTACATTATTCCTCAACCAAACTTGGGTTCCTTACCCGTACCCCTAGAGCTATCGAAATGTGCTACTAGACATACTCAAGGGTTGACATCAATCTACAATATCACTCTCAAAGGGTTGACATCAATGATAACCAATAATCCCAACCAATTGTCCATCGATATAAACCAATTGTTTGAGAAATTGTTGTAACTCAATGTACATATTTTTCGCATTTATGTAAATTGTCAATTTTTGTATCTCATACTCCATTTCGATTCTTGTTCAATTGCAACCCTGCTTTTAATGTTAACTTTCAAATTATGAAAATAAGTGAAAGATGGAGTTTAAATAATAACAATATTTTGCAAATTTACTTACAACTAATGCATATTCATTAGTAAATTATAATTTAGTATATACACTAGTGTTGTAATAACAAATTGTAGTTAAGTGTTCATCTTTAAGATCTTAACCTTTCTACAATAGTACTATGTTTTGATATATTTCAATATATAACTCAAAAATGAATGTTTAATTTGTAAGTGGTGAAATAAAATATTAAATCTAGACACCACACATTGGCTAAAGATAAATAGCACACAAAAATAAAGAAAACAACATAAATGAAATGAATTAAAATGCATCTACTCTACTTCTACTCTAATGGGTCATGGATATCTCCTTCTATTCAACCAAGGGGGGGGATTCCTTTATTCATATGAAGGAGATGCCCATACCCTTTTAACTTACAAATTACATTAATAAAAAGTAATTGAATTAAATTAAATTAAAAATAAAGAATAATTGAAATAGAAATGAGAAAGAATTTTATTACTATCAAAAATGTCTTCAATATATTAGATCTCCTTCTCCAATTCCAAAATCTTGTTTCTCCTCTTTAAGACTTCCACAACACTCAAGTCATCTCTTTTTAAAGAGAGACTAATACAACAAACTCCTTTAATCACTTGGAGTAGAAATATGATCTAAGAGTGGAAGTAGGATCTAGTTCCATTTTAGTTGGAAAGAATCCCAACTTAATAGAACTACATGACCAATACAAGGAATGAACATAGGAATTAGTTCCACATTAGTTGGAAAGAATCCCAACTTAATATAACTACACTACATAACCAAAATATACATACAAATATATTGACATTCTCAAATCTCCTTAGTTGGTATCTAATCCCAACTAATATTATTTCATGGCATATCAATATTGATTAGAATATAATTCCAACTAATATAATTGGTTTTCTCATTTATGATTTATTTATGAGATAGTTATAGAAATATTTATTTGACTAATAATTGTCACCATATGGGTTGTAGTTGCTAGAATAGTTGTGTGATATCTAGGACATCTTTGAGCCGCTAGAGTGAGCACACAAAATCTGGATCATCTTCAAACTACTAGATATGGAATTTATGGTGCTATGTTGGAGGTTACACGACAGCTTCACGATCCTTGACAAATTGAAGCACATATTGTTAGATATCCTCTAGGTAACTTTGGTACTTCTAAGTTATCAAAAATAAAGAAAATATCACAAAACAATCTTTATTTACCTTAATTTCTCTTGATCAAATAAACCTTGTATAAATGTGGAATAATATGGTTATGGAGGGTTATTTCATTCAAAGTGTAAAGAAAAAGGTAGATAATAGGGTTAATTAACAATTAAAATGATGTCAAAATGGAGACCCAACATTCATGTAGAGAAGGTTGATTTCAAGGTCAGGGTAGACTAAGAAATTAGGATCCCATTTATCACCATTCGTAAAGGAAAGTCCCAATCATAATTGAACTTAAAAAATACTTCACATGTGAAAATATTATGGAAACGATTCCACGTGTGTGAAAATGGTTTCACATGTGTCAAGATTATATATGATGGTTCCACATGTGTAAATGTGCGCTGGGGAAAGTAAGCCTATTGAGAATTCTAGGCCGATTAAGAAATAGGGACCCCATGACACTAGACTTGTAAAGGGAAAGGTTGTTTGGGATGTCAAGGACGATCAATAAATTGGGATGAAGTTACACCAAAGTTCATGATTGTAGGGTACAATTTGGAAATCGAGCCTAATCAACTGGAAAAAGTGAATAAGAGGCTCTATCTAAGGATCAATCTTGATCTAGACATCAAGAATTGAAAGAGTTCAAACCAAGAAGGAAAGAAATAAAAAATAAATAAGGAATTACATACAAGAAAATAACTAAATCAAAACCAACCAGTGAAACATGAATTCCCATCTAACTTGACCATATAGAAGAAAGAATCAGTGCAATAATGAAATGTGTAACCAAGGTCAATGAGTTAAAAATAAGGGAACATGTTCTAACTAATGCCTAAAAAGGTGGGACCTCAATTTTTTCCCAAAACTTGGAGGGGCTATTGAGGGCTCAACACTATCATAGAGGACTCCATATCTAGAAGTGTTGGATAAATTCATCAAGAAGGTTTGTGTAAAAATATGGAGTTACACCAAGCTAATATAGAAAATCTAGATTTCATATGAGACTTAGTATGTGATGATAACTTTTAAAATGATATAGATATCTATTATTTCCTTCCTTGTTTAACTATTTCTAATTTACATGAGATTAAGAAATATAAGAAAACATGTGATTCTCTTAGGTTTGATGAGGATAGGCATTGTTTGTTTGATGCTTTATCTATTGATAAATGTGGAGGCTAAGGAGAAATTCATGATATTGAGGAAGAATAAAAGGCATATTATAGTTTTCCACATATTTTTAGTTTCTCTTTCAAACCCATGTCACCTACTGAGGAATGTGTGCAATGGAAATATCATGAACTATATATTTATGATGTGACCATTTTTATTGATTCATCTAGAAATCCATTTTCAACATGCATAGGCAAGAGGGATGTAGGTTTCATAAGTCAGTATCTATGATACAATTAGTGAGAAGCTCAAAGAGGAGAAGACAACCCATTAACCATTGAGAGATTTATTTCATTTCCCCATAGAGAACACAAAAAAATATTACAATGAAGGGTAAGAAGATATTGTAGATATAGATCTAGAAAACATTCAACATTTTTCTTACAGTTGGAATCAATAATGAGAATACTCCCCGAGCATCATGTTATTTTGATGAAAAAAATTCAGTGACTTAGTGAAATAATAGTTCTCAAGTGTTCCACTTGTACCTTGCAGTAGTACTCTTTAAAACACAAGGGACTTTAATTACCATATCCAAAAGGAATTTTTGTAGTAGTACTCTTTAGAACACAAGGGACTATAATTACCATATCCAAAAACAATTTTTGTAGAATAATTGTTAAGACATGTTTATACAGGAATAAGAGAGTCACAACAACAATGAACAACCAAGGATAGCAGTATCAGTTTGGACTCAACAACTTTCATATGATGGAAAAAATGTGGATTGTGTGAACTTATGGATACAATAGATTTATGACAAATGGGATTCATGTGATAGTTATTTCTTGGTTATCGATGTTGTGGTTTTCCCTTACCAATATCCATTTATTGTATTTCATATGGAAGGAAACTCGAACTAATCAAATTTACGTAGCCTAGCATCCTCATGGTAAAAAATGTGTGATTGGCTACATTAAAAATTTACATCTACTTGACCATCTATCTCCCTGACTAAGTTAGGGTAGGTAAGATATATTTGAATAAACTTAATCTTATCAAATTAAGTGTTATATTAGAACTATGCATGTTTTCAAAATTTTGAGTTGTGTCTTTTCATTTTGTAGAGTTAGTCTTTGTTAGTTTTAGTATCTTGTGTATCGAAGTAGAAAATGTAAGCAAAGGAATTAGGTAAAGTGAGGGTTGAACCATGTATCCATAAATTATTTCTTTGAGTCAGTGGTGGAGGAGTCTTTGTGCTTAAGTATGGCATTAATGGGACATGAGCATTGTAGGGTCAAAATATAAAAATTGTCTCTTTGGCATTTAATGAAATTTGTATGTAGTGTGATTGATGAATAAAATGTACTTTTTATATGTAAACATATTTTCCTTATAGGAATAAGAAACATCGAGAGAATGAAAAAATATTGGTTTAGCTATTATATACATGTGGATGTAAAGGGATGCATTTGAGGATTTTAGTTACTAATTAATTTATTATTCTAAGGTTCTCATTAACACCATAGGGGGGTGTTGTATTCTAAGGAATTACACAAGGAAGTTACGAGTATAGCAAATATATAGCATAATATACATAAGCAATATACAATAATATACAAGCAAGCACACATAGAAGGAGATAAAGGAGAAAAGTGATAGTGGAACTAGTAATAGGAAGTCTTTTATTATAACTAATCAAGCACCATGTTTTCCTCTCTTGTTACATCCATGATCACATCTATTTATGCATTGCTTTAGTTGGTAGGTAGTTGCAATTGTTCTTAACTGTCATGGTCGGTCAACTCGGCCAACGGTCTACAAACTTGACTACATAGTCGACTTATTTATAAAGTCGAATGGCAATTTACCATGGTCGACTCCCGTGCTTTATCAACTAGTCGAATAAGCCCTCCAACATCTCTCCCACCCTCAAATCCTTCTTGGTTATGAAGAAAAGGAAGGTTAGAAAATTACAAAAATAATGAAGTGCCAAAATTTATAAAAACAATGTGTTCATGATTATGTTGCTTGAGTGATTAGTGGTGGCACTAGTGTTGCAGATATTTACTCTATCCAAACTAATTCTGTTGGAGGAACTTATGGGGATGGAACTAATTTTTCCTATGCTTTTGAAGTTGGTTCTAGTGGCGGATCTTAATGATAGACTAATGCTTCATCAAGGCATACCTTAGTTTCGCATCCATCTCTAATTTTCTCAGACCAATTGAGATCTCCTACTTGTGCCTATGGGTTTGGTGCACATTCTTTGGAAACAATAGGTTGTGTCACTAATGTACTTTTCGACTAAAGAAAGTAAATATTGGTCATGGTGGAGAAGTAGTTGGTGCACATTGTTTAGGAACTATAGTGGATTTTGGGGGATTGGTTCAAAGTTGGTGAATATGTGGTGCTATCTATTGTAGTTGACTTTCAATATCCTGCCACTCTTCCAATGCTTGTTCTGATTTTAAAATGAGTGTTTTCATTTGAGCCAAATAGTCTAGTTTTTCAAGAATGGAGGCATGAAGTACTAATTCCAAGTCTAAGTTGTGCTTCTCTTGCATATTCTAAACTCGTTTCAAATTCTCTACAATAGATTTTGATGTAGTGTCATCTTCTATTTGTGCATTCCTATTATCCCGAAACCATTTATGTTCTTGAACTCTAAGTTCTTACTCTACTAGTTTTTCTTGGTGAATCCACCTAGCCAAAGAATTGCATGTTTGTGGATCGGATGTAGTGTTTATTATATTATTGAGATATTCAATCAAATCTTATTGTACCTTCAACTGACTATATGTGATAGAAAACTTCATTGGCCAAATAGTTAGTACTATGTTCATAATGGAGGCATGTGCACTTTTTTGTTCCAGGTTTATCTTTATTTCTTCAAATTTTTCATATTATTTCTATAATATTTCTATAGTCTAGTAGACATTTAGTGCTTTGTTTCCTTGTTCCAGCTGTTGATGCCAGCCAACCAAGTGAACAACCAAGTGCTTCATATAGTAAAGTGGGTCTTCATGGGTGATACCCAACTTGTCACAGGCAATTGATTTGCATTCTTTCCATACTTATTGTTCTTTATTCTTTTAATTATGTAATGTCTATGTTCCTATGGTGGAGGATCTCTATAACATCCCTCCAATTTAAATATTTGAATAATATTAAGTGATTGTGAATATTGAGTTATGACATTGGGAAAAACTCTGATTAACATTTTAATCATCATAGATAATTAATGGTGAAAAATATTTATGTAAATATTATTTTTAATTTTATTTTATTTAAAAATTACTTGAGATAAATTGATGAGAGAACCTATCTATGATAAGAGAAATTCTTTATCCCATGGGAAAAGTTAAAAAAGGATAGAAACCACAAGGGTAAAAGTGATTTTTGTCCATGAGGACAAGTGTGAACCTACCCCCAAGAGTGTAGGAGGCTAGGAAACAAGATAGCAAGAAGTTACGCCAAGACTCCCAAGAGTTAGGGAGAAGGCTAACTAGAAAAAAAAGAAAGAAAAGGCCTAGGAAGTCTATTATTATTATTCTTTGCTTGGTAAAATAAGGGGGGAGAAAAACAAGTATGGTGTAAATAGGACGTTGTTGACTACTTGTGCATAGTTTAGAGCTTGGTGGTTCTGAGAAAGAACTAAGTTCTGGAAATTACGTGGAGAAGGTTCTTGACATTTTCATTTTCCTATGGAATAAAGTATTTGGCTCAGGGGTATCCCAGTAAATCATTGTGGTTCACATATGGCTAGCTACCTTTTTTTTATTTCTTTAGAAATTATTAGCTTAAATATTTACATTTTCAAATAAATGGTGAAATCATTTTCAAGCTAGTTGGATTAGAAATTATTAACTTAAATATTTACATTTTCAGATAAATGGTGAAATCATGTTCAAGCTAGTTGGATGATAATATTTATTGTCTATTAAATATGTTCTTAGTAATATATTGCTAGAAATATTGTTTTTACGAAGAAAAAAAAAACGTGGAAGTATAAATAGCCAGAGAATTCTTAGCCGGATCAATATTTGCATAGGAAGCTTAAATAATCATATTTCAATATTTTTATTTGTGTTCAGTAGAGAAATAAACTAAGAGAAGTAATTATTGAATATAACCTGAAACCCTAGTAAAAGAATTATTCGTGTTTAGGATTCATCTGTTCTTAGCAGAACACAAATTCTTAGCGGAATAAGAATGATAGTTCAAGACGGAGTTTGTAGTAAGCAATGAATTTTACCTACGATATTTAAAGGAATTCATCCACGCTTGAATATAGATCTCGACGATAGCATAAACATAGACATGATCTTGGCCGTGAGGTATATCTCTTTGTAACGAAATATTAAATATCTAATGAAGGAAGGATTACTTAGAATGAAACCTGGAATAAGTAAAATGTATTTACATGTGTTGTTCAAAGGAATAACACCACGAAAGAGAGCAGAGCACAACTAGGGTTTGTTGGATAATAATACCACCTGAAGGGAGTGAAAATAATCATGAGCTTGAAGGTGAGTAATCTATATTTATAACAGGTATGGACATTTCCAGGGAAGTGAACTCCTCCTGCAAATCAACCCTGGGTTACCTGCAAACCAACAAAAACAAGCTTAGCATTAATAAATCAACAGAAAATAAATTAAATCATAAACGCGTGTGAGAAAAGAGATAACCACTATACCTGCAAACTGTTGTTATGGTGGAAACCACAAAGTAACTCATGGGTTTCTCTGGCGTAGGGAAAGGTTAGCTATGTGCCTAAATTGGTCATGATGAGCTTCTAGGAAGGAAATATGATAGAGTGGTTTTTTCACGGAGAGTAAGTCCCTCGACATTCGAAAAAAACACATCGGTTAGGAGGAAACTGATACTCAAGTTGAATAGAAAATCTAATTGCATATTTACCTTGGAGATTGTGTGGGCGCTTCAACAAGTGTCGTCGCTCGAGACTTTTAACCTGCCATGTGAGAAGAAAATGGATATACATTAAGAGCAGTAATGTTCACCTTGGCGCCAAACCATAATAAAAATTATAGTAATATTGAAACAATGATTAGAAGTATACTTTTGGTTTCCAAACTATAAGAGTACATTTACAAAGAAAAAAAACATTAGTTGGGGTGATGTTACACTCCCCATATCTTGATGATTTCCTTGCTTATTTCATAATGATTAGAAGTATACTTTTGGTTTCCAAACTATAAGAGTACATTTACAAAGAAAAAAAACATTAGTTGGGGTGATGTTACACTCCCCATATCTTGATGATTTCCTTGCTTATTTCATGATACAAGTCCAACATTTATCCATTAGTAATTTTTATTGGGTCGAAGATTACCTTTGAAGTACTAATAGAATCCCCTTTTGGTCAAAAGGTCGTAAATATATTTGATCCTTTATGTTTCTTGTCTCCATCTTTAGCATTGCCCTTTCGTTTGTGTGATCGATTTGTTGTAAGTGTTGTTGTTTTCATTGTTGCATGTCACTATGAATATTTTTTTTTATGTTAGTGGTAGTATCAAAAAGGTATTTTCACATAGGTTTGGTGTCTAGCATGCAGAAATTATCCAATGCCTTCTATCTTTGAATTTAATTTAATTAAAGGAATTATTAAAGTAAATTGTTTTTATAAATTAATTTTATAATTAATTGAGTTATTTAAGAAAATGATAAAAGTAATTAGCATGTAATATTAGAATGTAAACCTCAAGTGAGTGTGTTGGCTATTACTCTTTCTTTCTACTTCTTGGGTTGACCCAAGTTGAGATCTGAACATGTTTCCAACAAAACCCTCTAAAACTATCAGCCATACTGGTAAACCAGAAGGAAACACATCACACATAATGTACTATGCAGTCTCACCAAAGATAGTTCTATGGGTGACTGTAAATATCAAGTGCTTCCAGTCTGGGAAAGAGTGGGGATGTGGGATTATACTTGATCTTCTTCATACCTTACATTGATTAATCAATCTATCATTCTTAATATTCATTCATTTGTTAAGCCTATGCATGCATTCTAATAGATCTATCTAACCACATATATATAAATAAATCATTAACAAGAATTAAAGAGGATCAACCATTAACAGGAAGTAAACAGACATTCAATCATCACACAGTACACAGGTTTTACCGTGGCTCACCCCCTCCTAGGCTACGTCTACAAATATCTGGCTTCTTAGGCTCTTTATTTTGTTTGATGCAATAACTGCCATTGCACGCACTACACTCTCGATCATACAATCATGAGAAAGGATTCCACAACCTCTGTGAAGCAGACTAGATCACACCAGGCTCCTCAGCCTATGATCTAACCATCCAAATCTAGCCACTTGACTCTTCTACAACTCAACAACTTACAAAAAGGTATCACACCAATTTATTACAATTCAGAATTAACTTGGAACCCACTTCCAACCAACAACAACCACATGGAACCCACAACCTAGACCTCATAGGTGCTTATTTATACTATTTTACAATCTTATTAGTCATTACATTCCAAAACCCTAACAAGGTTAGGTCTTCCCGCCTTCACGCCTTGCATGCTTTCCTTCTTTGCATGCGGCTTTTCCTTACACGTGTTGCTTTTCCTTCCAACTATATTTTTCCAAATTAAGCTTTACTTTCCAAAAATGGACTTTTCCTCAAAATTGGCCTACGCCCAACATGCCCCCAACACTGAAATTTGGCTCATCCCAAGTGACCTAGGTAGTGCATGCTCCCTCAATAGTCTCTGTTAGGCTGTGGAACTTGTCTGCAAGTTCCCTTCCTCTTGCCTGGACCTGTGCGGCTTTTTCTGCAAGCGCTTCTAATGCTTTCATTGTGATATCCTCTTAGATAATTGTTGTGCACTCAGTCTATGCTTGCTCCATGTTCATCTTCTCCTCCTCCAACTGTGCGATCATCTGTGTTGCTTTCTCTTGAAGGGGTTCCATCTGCGCCTGTCTTTCCTGCTTTTTCATCTACTCTACTTTTAACTCTGCCTATAGCTTCTTCATATCTTGTGTTCCTTTCATATGCTCTGTGATACTCATTATCTTCTTCCTTTGCTTGAGGTCTTGGATAGTTGCACTTACTCTTTCTTCTTCTTGGTTCCACTGTTGAACCTCCTTGTCTTCATTCATTGTTGTCCAAAGTTGTGTTGCTCTGTCAAACAATCTTGTTGATGCGTAGACTTGTTTTTCCATCTCATCCATTTGACTTGCAGCTTCATGTTTCCTTTTCTCCTTCACCTCTGGGAGAGTCGTGGGTTTGAGATTTTCTTTTAATTCCTTGATCTCCTGCCGGTACTGATCGATTTTATGTGCAATGAGGTCGACATTCTCCTCTGCACTCCACTTTTTTGCTTGCGCGTTGTTCAGGATTCAATTGTATGTTGTTATCAATCCCTGCTCTATCATATCTGTGCGTTCTTTCTCCTCTTCCTTTTTCGCAGTTAACTGGTCGCATGTGATCTAGAGCATCTCTACGACCCCTCTACCCACCTCTAGATTTGTGGCATATGCGTAGGCCCTAGAATATACTTCCTGCATGACGTTGGCTTGTAGCCTGTATAAATCCTTCGTTGGTATATGTGCCATCATCATCTCATGTTGTTCTACTTCCTCTAGGGGTTTTTGCATTGTCTCATGATCGAGCCTGATCATTTGGCATGTTATCGTGAATTTTTCCCTGCCCTAGATGACAAACTGTACAGTCTCTTCTCCCTCTTTCTACGTAGGTGGCCTCTGTGCCCTCTCCAGTTGCTACGGGGTGGCTTATGATTCTACCCAGCCCCGTAGATTTTGTAAGTTTTTGTGGACCTCTATGAGTTTGGTCATAATTTTTTTCCTCTGCAGCTCTGCAATTCAGACCAATTCCTTGCTCCTGTCTTGGACCTCTTCCATGAAGAGCTCTGCATTATCCCATGTGAGGGTTATGTCTGGGTCCTTTGTCTCATACTTTTGCTTCTTCCGCACATATTTTCCTTGCACGGGCTTCCTTTCTATCTATGAGGGTTGTGCCTCACTTGTTGTACCTTGAATTCTTTCTTTTGTAGCCTGTGTAGTATCCTTCTTCTCTGTATGTGGTCAAATTCCTGTCCTTGTGGCAGTGGGTTTTCTTCTTGGCCTTTTCGGTACTTTGTTTCTCCCACTTGGTAGGGTTCATGATGTGCTTGTTCTGGTGTTGTCAGTCGGACTACATGTTCAGGCTGATGATCATGCTTCGGTCATCTCTTTGGGCTTGGATGACTACGACGTGTTTGTCCTCATGGTTGGTTTGGTTGTTGGTGAATGCCATAGCGTAGGACATTCTTTGATAATCCAGTCCACTTTCTCCCATGTGATACTATACTACATCTTTAGCCACTCCTTTTTGGGATCCCTTGTGGCTTGGATCCATACATGATGTCAGGATTCCTTGAATTTGGCTATCCCCTATGTCTCTTGCGCTACCTCCATAGGTATGTGCCACACATTTGTTGTGCATTGTTGGATTTCTTCTAACATCATGGAAAACAGGGTTTTGTTTTCCTGCTGTGTATTGTTATCTTTTGCTTTCCAGAGAGGCTTGCACCTGGCCGCATAGCACTTTCCTACCATGTACAGGAGTGCTGAGAACTTGGGCTCCTGCCACCCTACCATAGATATCAATATTATCAACCAAGAGTAATGGAACTCGATTCCATTGTCCTGTGCATCGCGACAGTCAAGTAGGAATTGGTTCAGTAGGTACGGCGTCCAGCTGAACATAATCCCCTTCACACACTGTGTTGCCACTGCGATCACTCTTGCTGGTGCTTACTCTCTGCGACATTTTCTTAGCAGCTTGCATGTCATTATTTTACTTGTGAATCTTGTTGCGTTGTCATTGATCTCGTTGATGATGATGCCTTTGTTTCCCCTAGTCGTGTCAAACTGCGCTTTAACTTGTTCTGCCAGTTCTTTCTTGTGCTCTTTGTTTTCTAGAAGGTATCCGGGCCACACACCGACTGTTGGAAGTCTTGTGATATGGGAAATCAATGACATGTCGATTTTCACTAGTCTATCCATCCAAAGGATGCCTCCATGGACCCTGGAAACCAGTTGTTTGACACATAGACTGACATTCTTACCATTCCCAAAATGCAATATGTCCAAGAGATTCATAATCCATGAGTTATACAACCCCGTAATCCACTATGCGGCCTCTAGAAATGGTCTCCCTAGGGGTCTGATCTCCCCTGTGTTGATCAAATAGTTTTCCTCCCAGCTCTAGAAATTTGGTCGTGTCATGCACGTCATGATCCACATATCTCAACTTTGGTACCTTCCCCAGCATGTCATCAACAGTGGGGACTGCGTTTGGAAGAAATGGGAGGGAAATTTCCATACTGTCAGGGGTCTTTCTTTTCCGCCCCGCGACAGAGGTGCCTACCTCCACTGATTTTGTGCCCTCTTCTTCCCATATTGACTCTGGCCGATCGATTATGTCCTCAACTAGTACTTCGTCTTGTGTCTGGGACTACTGTGGTCCCACTGTGTCATCTGGTCTTGTAGGTGCCTCGGGGTTAGGGTTTGAAACCCCATTTCTAGCCCTGGAGCTCTACCCTATCTCCCTTTGCTGCATTGTAGGGAGCTCTTTTTCGACTTGCATCGGACTAATCAATTATGGGTCTGAGGTGGTCACATCCTCGAGCTCGATTATATTCTTTAGTTGTTGCATCCTCTCTTTGCGTATTTGGCCCTATCACATAACCCAGACGAACTGTCCCGGCGATCCAAACTTCGGTGGAGTCATTCTTTACAACTATCACAACTTGTCTTGCTACTTCGTCAATTGGTAACTAGGGCACAGGTTATTTTTCTCTCTTTGAGCTTGAAATTCGCTAAGTGTTGAATAACTATATGCTTTCCTCCTTTTATAGACTGGGTCGGGTTCACCTTTTACTTTTTGTGTGCATTTGCACCCAATTCAATTTTTACTGCGCGTCGTCTTCTGATATATGTTGTGGTACTTTCTGTCCATGACTTTTTCCAGTCTTTTTTGTATTTTCTTTCCTTTCTAATTTTTTATTTATTTTTCCTTATGTTTCTCCTTTTTATTTCTTTTTGTCATTTTCCTATCCTAGCTTCTATTATAGTACACTATGTACATGTCCTTCTTACTGCGTTGTAATTTTTAAGTTGTAGGAGGTCGATTGTCCCTATATAGTTTGAATCAACTCCCATTGACCATTCCTTTCAGTTATGTTCCCACTAGATCCTTTAGTTGTACATATCATCCATCTGTGATAGTCTTTACTTCATATGTCCCAAGCCAATGCATTCTAAATTTACCAGGATGTTAAAAAAATTTACTGTCATAAAGAAAGACTAGGTTTCCTTCCTTGAAACTCTTCCTCTTGATATGTCTATTATGCCAGGATTTATCTCTGGATTTATGTACTTCTTGGTGAAATCCTGCCAGAATCCTATCCTCTTCCATTTGCATGAGTTAATTCAACATTTCCTTTACTGTGCCTCTTTCTATCATATTGGTAATTGTTGCTACGCGTAGACTCGGTACTAGAAATTCTAATGGTACCACTGCTTCCTACACATACACCAATCTGAATGGTGTATGTCCTATTAGTTTCTTACATGTGGTCCTGTATGCCCACAATATTGATGGTATTTTCAAGTCCCAATCATCCATGTTGACATTGCAGGTCTTTGTCGGAGAATTCTCCAAGATCTTATTGAAGGATTTAATTGTTCCATTTTCCTGAGAATGGTATGGTGTACTATTCTGGTGATAGATTTCAAACTCCTCAGTCATAGCCCTGATAGTATTGTTGATAATGTGAGTACCTTGGTCACTCATTAAAATTCTTAGACATCCAAATCTGGTGATCACTTGCTTGAAAAAGAAGTGTGATGTTGTCTCTATGCTACAATCTTTGACCAGTTTTGCTTCTACCCATATTGGTACATATTTTGTCACAGTAATGATGTATCTATTTCCCATTTTTCAAATACCTGCAGAGTTAATTGTGGTTTCATGGGCATCTCATCCCTTTTGTTGGGTTTGCTAACCCTCTGACAGACATCACATGTCTAACAATATTCCTTGGAATCTCGATGGATTGTTGGCCACCATAGTCCTACACGTAATATCTTATGTGCGGTATATTTTCCTACATAATGTCCTCCAGTTATTCCCTCATGAGCTTCTGCCAAAATTCTGTGCCTTTCTTGCTATAATACACACCTTCTCAAAATGTCATCTGAGCCCATTTTATATAAGTGTCCTACAATCAATTGATAGTCTGCAGATCTGACTACCATATTTTTCTTCTACATAGTGCTAAATTCACGTGGCACAATCGATCTTCTTAAGTATTCAATAATATCATGATTCAAATTCACACCAGTTGGAAGACTATATAAACCAAAAAGAATGGTGAGAAAAAAGTTTAGTTGAATTTGTTGAAGTATATATATTTATATATAATGGATTGAATGAAGGTTCATTCTATCAGGTTGGTTCCTATTTACAAGTTGGGTCTAGTATGAGGATTGGATTTCTCACATCTCAGTTGGATATGAGATCAACAAGATGAGACATTTTATGAGGATTGGATTTCTCATTTCTCAGTTGGATCTTAGAACTACAAGTTGAGTCTTGTAACAGAGAGTTGGGTCTCTCATAATTGTTTGAAGATGTAATTCAAAGAATGATCTTATGTATTCATTCAAGTTAAATAAATAATTAAAATATTTATTCTTTTATATAT
>SNQJ01S0225922.1:0-14652 GCA_010110895.2 Picea sitchensis | reverse complement strand
AAGACTGCTCCAATAATTTGGCTTCCAAATGCCAACGCCAATTCCCTAACCATCCAAAATGAAGTTGTTTCCTCTTGCGCTTTTGACACCTTACTGAGGGATGATTTGTCTTCCCACAAAATTTGCATGGGTGAAGATCAAAATAGTTTAACTTATCATGGCCAAACCGGTGACAGTGTTTGCACTGTATGGGTTCTTTATCCGACCGATTAGCAACATCATCATTAGCTATATCCTGTACCCATTCCTTATCAATATCTGCAAGCTCTGTTGTCTTATCATCATTAAAAAAACCTCCACTCACAAAGAAAACAGGTTCTCTATAATTAGGAATATGAAAAAAATTGTTAGCTTCATTTTCATATCCTAGTCCATATCGGTTTCGTTTAAATCGTAATTCTTCCCATGGTCGAACAGTACATTTATCTGCAACTTTTTCTAACATAGGGACTTCATCTAACTGATCTTCATGTTTTTGACTTTCATCACTAGTCAACTGAGTGTCTTGATTCTCATCTTTGATATCATTAAAATCACATTGTTGGTGTCGAAGCAAACTTAACTCATGAGACAACAACTTGTTTTGATGTTTTAACATATCAATCTTCTTGTGCGTTACTTGTAAACAAGTAATCTGAGGGTGCACTTGTTTATTGCAATTGTAGATTCTGTAGTTGAGTTAATTAATGTGCACAATATTGTAAATAGTTCTTCAATTCTTGCCATTATGCAGAATATGGAAGAGAGATGCTTGTATGTTGATGCCACAAAATTCAATTTTGTATCTTGCTGTGCAATCGTCCGATGCATAAATGTGCCAAAAACTACAAGATACCAATGACTCACACAAAGATCCTAAGATGCACACAAAGATCCTAAAATAGACCCCCTTATTCAATTTCGAGTGGATCTACAAATAACACCAAATACAATTTGTTGAACCATTTTTTATTTTTTTTTACAACTACCTTATAACTCCATTACAAAAATCATACTGACAAAGTCTCTTAACAATAATTCTTATAACTCCTCTACAGTTCTTATAACTCCTCTACGATAAAGAAAAAACCCTTATAACTTCATATAATAAATTCCTTTTAAATTCTCTCACACCAAGCCTTTTAAATTTACCTTTTGTAAAAAGGGATATTTAAAAATTGATATTGCTCCATTCCAAAATACAAAAAGATCCTAAGAGCATACTTTGAACGAAAATATTGATTTTCCCTTCAATAGAAATCCTCCATCAACCAATTTTAGTATTTTTTAACTTTACTCCTCCAAAAATATTAGGTCTTCCTTTAAAATAAACATTTTTTATAAACATCCTCCAATTAAAAATAAAATAAAATATTTTCTCGAGTCCTTGTCTTAAAAATAAATAAATATTTCTAATTCCTCCAACCTATATTCATCGGATTGTGATTTTTATAATTCCTCCCACCTATATTAATCGGATTGTGATTTCTCCAATCGCCAATCGCCACTAGCAAAGCTTCATTTAAAATAATATATGCATATTATTTAAAACTTATACAGGTTTAGATGCAGGCTTTAAGGCTTCTTACAGATGTTACTCCCTATCGCCCACTAAATCCACGCCACACCATCCTTAAATCAAATGGCTCAATCCTTCCAGCAATTCGAGTTTCTCCTCGGAGCAACCAACAAATTCACCAGTAGCATCGATTTTTCCTTCTCTCCTCCACGCAAAGGCCGCGAGCGATCTTCCTTTCTTCTTCTCGACGCACCAACATCGATTTCCCATGGAGAGCAGCGATCTAGTCAGCAAGAACGATCTGCCTCTCACAATTTCCTAGTGGCTCTCATTAACTTGGCTCTAATACCACTGTTAGATTCATAATGAAGAAAATAGCAGAAACATAATGTAAATAAATGAAGCAATCAGGAAACTATGAAGAACAGAGATAAATAAACAAAGGCAGAAAAGACATACTCTATTCATCAATGCTTTTGTAAATCATCATGTACATAGATGTACATAAATAATACAAAAGACCATAACTGTTATGTAACTGTATAACAATTAGGTTAACTTAACTATCCAACTAACTTATGATTAGTGTTTTAACAAGCAATTAATTTTCATTGCCTTTAAAGTATATTTAAAGTATATTGAAGAATGATGTGCAATCCTTCACCTTGAATTTCTATATCACAAGGTGAGTATGGTATAAGAGAAATTCATTGTTGCGATATTGAAAATTTCTACAGGACTTGCTATTTGGATAGGCCTTTCATTTTATTTGTCATGTCATTAAATGCACAAGTTTGAAGGGTATTCAAATGTGGATATTGTTGCAAGCCTTCAAATTGTAAATATATGTATTTTTTAAATGAAGATATCCAGAACTGTCCATGCATTTGTAACGGTATTATTTGTCAAAGGATTCATGGAAAAATATTCAAAATCCTAGATATGAGACTTACTGCATACAAAACATTGGAGAAATTGCCGAACATATTGATTGACCATTCATGTGATTCTATGACTGCATCCTTGTATGAAAAGTCACGATTTAAAGTCTTTTTGAGTCTGGTTTTTAACCGAATTCTATTTTCCTATTTAGTCTAAGTGACTCGTCTTCCACTTAAAAATGGTAATGCCAAAGACCAATGGACTTTTAGATTTAAACGATGTCGATATTATGGATGATAATTAAAGAAAGGGGACGTTGGATGACAAAGGTAAATTGAATGATGTTGGGATTGTCGCATCATTTCTGATCCTTGCCGTTCTATATAGATGTCCTTGCCAGCATATGTTTGGTGGGAAAATGCAACTGAATGTTGTTGTTTGTAGAGGAGTGACATATCTATATGGAATTGGGAATGTTGAATTCTGGACATACGAGATAAAAATGGATATTTATATTTAAAGCAATTGTAATCTTGAATGGTTTTTGTATCATTAGTGGAGTGGTGTAGCTATCTACATCTCTTCAGTCATGTAGGCAAGATGTATTACTCACCCTCATTTCTTTTACAGTTCAAAATATGGGTTGATCTGTACCTTACATATGGTATGCAATTACAAATTGGCAATACATTCCAACTGATTATGCCACTTGTATATGATCCATGGGGTTTTGATTTATCATCAGATGCAAACTTATCTGACTGTAATGTATTTTGTTGAGAAACAACATAACATAGAGTACAAAAGGTGTTACATTGCAGCCCGTACAAGTATATTGTGAAGCAATTGTATGTGTGATCTGAAGAGTGCCTTCTCACCATTTTGTCGCAATTACAAAAGTTATTTCAAGCAGTTTATAATTATAATTCAAGATAAAATGTATAGAAATTTTTGTTTGAATTATCAAAGAATTGTGAAATATGTAGGATGAAAATATAATGTATTGAATTTTTGGTTTATGTTTTGATTTATCATTAGATGCAGACTTATCTGACTGTAATGTATTTTTTTGAGAAACAACATAACATAGAGTACAAAAGGTGTTATATTGCAGCCCGTACAAGTATATTGTGAAGCAATTGTATCTGTGATCTGAAGAGTGCCTTCTCACCATTTTGTCGCAATTACAAAAGTTATTTCAAGCAGTTTATAATTATAATTGAAGATAAAATGTATAGAAATTTTAGTTTGCATTATCAAAGAATTGTGAAATATGTAGGATGAAAATATAATGTATATACTAACTACCAAATATAATTTTAGGTCACAACAAAAGCCATATTTAATTGAACAAGGCCTGCATTTTAAATAATAACATTCCATAGTACTAATCTTAATCCAGTAAAATAAAACTTCCCAGTTTTTCTCTATGAAGAACGATGTTCTTTAGAGTCCTAACAATCATTTAGAACATTTACAATGCAATGGTTCTCTTCAACACAACACTCTCATATACTCAAGTTTACGTGCATATAGACGAGCAAAGGATTTTTAGAAGAAATGATTTCAAACATGGACAATATTTGGTTGGAACCAAATTCTCAATGATTATAATTTAGATTTTCATTGTATAATTTTATATGATCTTGGTCATGCCCTTTCCCTTGCTCTCAGAGGGGAGGATCAAAATAAAAATAACTTTTCCTTTACCCTCAGAGGGGAGTATCAAAATAAAAAGAAGTGGATGAAGAAAATTTCTTGTTGTCTAAAGTTCTCGGAATTATATTTCTCATCCTTAAATGATGATACAAAACTTATGATTATATATAAGACTAGCACAGCCGCTAACTCGCGGCTGAAAACGCTGAAAGGTAGCGGAATATATTAATAAGCTTAAGGTATCCCTACTACAATGAAAAATCTTCTGATCAAAACGTTGAGGTACCTGCGCATAGGAGTTGAGCGTCAGATCCCCAAGGCTTGGAAATTGGAGAAGGGATCCATCGTCTTGTATTTCATCTACTCTGCGGGCAGATTGCAGAGCTTCTGGGGGGAGGATTATGGGGAATTCAAGCCGGAGAGGTGGATGATGGAAGGGATCGTGGGGAAGGCAGAATCGAAATTCAAATACCCAGTTTTCAACGGCGGGGCACGAAGGTGTACGGGGAGGGAGTTCACGTTTCTCGATGCGTACTCACTCTTTTTTTGATGCGCACTCGCAATCGTATCATATTCTCCATGGAAATCGTGGCCAACATTTCAAACGCACAAAGGGGACACTGGAGGTTGAAACGCTTCACTTCACATCCATGTGGCCAAAAACATTCGCACTGGTAAAAATAATGACTGCGCGTAAAACTTTTTAATTCGCATCCAACGCCCACGCGGCCATACCTATTCGTCTAGTAACAATAATTTATTAAATCGTGGCCAGGTTAACATATTATCTCTTAATCACTGAACGTGGAAATCTGGTGGTGAGCAAGTAATTTTTTAATCTTATTTAGTAAATGTGAAAAATAATCACATAAACGTACGTCTTTATAAATGAGCGGAAGTTAATTTATCAAAATCTCATCCATTGATTAAAGAGGACGACTAAGAATATGCCAGCATCTTCAATTTCCAACCCTAAGATTGAAATTTATGATTAAAAGATCATTAATTGTGCCCATTGTCAATAGGTGTACGCCTTTCGGTGTAATAAGCGATCTGCAAAAGAAAGAGACAAAAACATAGGAAGATGAGAAAAAGGAGTCAGTGATATGGGAGACCAACAAAAACATAAAGAGGAAAAATTAACTGCGGAGGCCCCTTAGAAAAAACCAAGTCCATATAATGGATAGATATAATATCTATGGACATGTTTGAAAAAAATGATAACTATTTAGATGCTGCACAAAAAAAAAGGAAAGGAAAAATAAAATTATGTCAAAGATTACATTTTTCATTTATTGTCAAAGCACAAGAACAAATTACATACAAAACAACTCTTTTAACAACTAAAAATATATGCAAATGAAACACAACAAAATACTCTACTTTATTAAGATTCAACATAAAACAATCAAATATAATTATATAGACTAACCACCCAAATCTACAGTTCCAACAATTTTTTATCACTGAGTTACTACAGACCCAAATCTACAGTTCCAACAATTTTTTATCACTGAGTTACTACAATGAGACTTCTCACAAAATTGAATGAAAAAATATGTTCTAAAACCAAAAACTAGAACGCCTGTTGGGNCAACAATTTTTTATCACTGAGTTACTACAGACCCAAATCTACAGTTCCAACAATTTTTTATCACTGAGTTACTACAATGAGACTTCTCACAAAATTGAATGAAAAAATATGTTCTAAAACCAAAAACTAGAACGCCTGTTGGGAAATATAAATTCTAAAAATTCCAATATGCTTTGAATACTCGATATTGTTTAAAGGCGCGACTGAAACGTTTATTACAATTAAAATTAAAACATATACTGTGCGTGGAAAGGTGCGTGGGATACATTGAATATGGAAACCAACAGATATTCCACTCTACATTGTAACTAAAAAATTTAACTGTGCGTGGGAAGGTGCATTGGATACACTGAATATAGTCACCAACAGATTTCTCAATGTACATTGCAATTTATATATTGAAGGCAGTCGTGGGATAAGGGTTTCCCAGATAGATCTAGCCCATACTTTCAGAGATGTTATACTGGACCTCGAGCGCCAGCCTAACAAGGCACAACAGAAACCACAGGGACTTCCAGGTAAGTTAGGAATAAAACCTAGAAATCATCTTTGGTAAAAACAAAGTTTTTATTGATATTAATAACAATAAAGATTATGAAGTAAAAAGTGTTGATATCGTTGGTCCTAAGGTCTGCATCTGAAAGGGAAAATCTAGGCCACCTCAAGTTTTGGAATGATTATTTCTTAATAAGTTGGTTTTGTTGGTAAGCTTAAGGAAAGTTTAACGATTAGACCACACTATAAAAGTAGGTTCTTCTTTGTTAATGGTATGGGTATTAAATAACAATTGGGGGTATGAAAAGACAAACACAGAAAACAACAACAAATAATGCAATGTGAAAACTAAGACCCAAAATAATATCTTAAGACTTATACAAACATCTAGATGCAAATCATTCAATAGGATGCAAAATAATGGATCTTTCGCTGAACAATAGTTGTATAACAAGTTGCATAATCAACAAAAGATAAACTAAAACAATAACTATCATAATAAGGAAATGTACATGGCACACATTACAAAATATTCGTTTAAGATAAGAATCAACACATAAAGATTTGAGTAAGAGAACACAAATGTCATCAACATATATTCACTAGGTAGAAAACTTTACAATTAACTTAGCAGGTCCAATCCTTCTATTGCTTCTACTTTCGTTCCAAAACCTCCCAACCCCCAAAGCATATAGAAAATGCATATTTATCAGAGTTGCAGAGGCTCTCATCCATGTGGGACTCAGACTTAACTCTACATTAACAATTGGAGAACGACTAATTAACTTGACTAAAACACTGTTGAAGTACAACAATGTATACTTCACACTTGACTTAATAAAAAAGAGTGATTCTTATCACACATAGAAGACCAATTATTAATTTAATCTAAAACCGTTCTGGAATTGATTAACTAAAAACTTTTACTCTCTCTCAGATGTAATTGATGCACTGGATGAACTGCAATTGTAAAAGAACCTGATTCGAAGTGATAGAGTTGATTTCTTTCTTGATCATGGTGTGCATGCATGTTATTGGAGGCCACTCGAGAAAAATAGATGTGCAGCGTGAAAATATCCCATAGTGACGTGGTGACGTGATGTTATATAAGAATGTGATTGAAAAAGTTGTTGAGGATGGTTTGGTTCCACACCGCTCTGACCCCCACAATTCACCACAAGCTTGCCACGTACCTCATAACCTATAACATGGTTTTAATTGTGGGACCACTCTGGAAAATTAAAGTTCAATCATTTTTCATCCCCGTAAGTGACCGTGATATTGTCACAATCTATGATCTAGGTGGCCCTGCTACTTTAGTGCCCCTACTGAAGTTCTATCTGTCCTCCATATTAGAACTCCCCTATCTAATTTAGCGATGGTGCCAATTTAGATGAAAATTTTGTATAACTCTCGTAGTAGTATGGGCCCAGAGTGATGTGGCAGTCTCTCAGTACTTCGACTAATATTTCTTTCTTACCTGCTGCAAAAATAATTGGTTCTTGTTGATTTGAGATCAACGGTCCACAATTACTTCGGGTGTTTAGGCTTCGAGATTTTTCAATGCATAGTTCTTACAATCCTCTCGAGTGTCATATTCTTGAAGTGAGAGATATGCCTCCACGCGGCCTCTAGATTTGGACAACCAAGATTCACTTCGGGAGTTGGAGCTTCGGGAGTTTTCTTCTACTTTATCATGCTATCCTCTGAAGTGTGGCATATCTGAAGTGGGAGAGATACCTCCACGTGTCCTCATTGATGGATGACTGAGATTCACTTCGAGACTTCGGGTAATTCTTGGTCCAGTGCTTTGCAAACCTTACAGAGTGCCAAGTCTCTGAAGTGAATGATCTGCCTCCACTTGTCCTCATTGATGGACGATCCATATTCACTTTGGGACTTTGGTTGTTCCGACTTCGGGAGTTTTCAATGCATAGTTCTTACAATCCTCCGAAGTGTCGTATCTCCGAAGTGAAAGATCTTCTTCCACGTGGCCTCTGGATTTGGACGGTTTGCAATTTCTTTGAGAGTTCAAGATTCATAATTCTTTTAATCACTCAACTCTGTATCTCTGAAAATTAACATTGAAGCTAACCCCGATGCCTTTGTTGGGCTATGGAGTCTTTACTGAAACTTGAAACTGCAGCTAAACGCAGTGCCTTTGTTGGGATATGGAGTCTCTTATTCAAACAAGTTGTTGAAAACCAACACACTGAAAAACAATATGCGAACTAAAAATTAAAAATTCTCAAACTATGAGCTTATTATCCTACTACCTACTCTATTAAGCTTAAAACCAACTCAATCATGCGTAATTCTAGTTCCAATGAAACCAATAAAACATTTGACTAAGAAATGTAACTTTCTGCATGCCACTGTTTAGAATAATCCAAAGAGGATACATCAAATGAGACAAAAAGTTGGCAGGCATGTGGTACTTACAGTTGCAAATGATGACCATGCTAAAACTTTCAACCTTCAGGATTTTGGAAAAACAAGAATCCATCCACCTCGCTATTAGATCTTGAAACACATGAAAATCCTCCAACCCGTTGAGACAACAAACTTGTTGTTGTTTAAGATATGCATTATAAACAAGAATGTGTTGCTCCTATCCTCGTTGAAATGACTCATGAAATTCATGTGATTCATAACCATAAAGGGTAGCAAAATAGTCTTGATACTTCTCATATTGTTGTTTGAAATGAATGGGTATGTCTTCTTCATTGCTGGTTTTTCCTCGTTCTAGTTCCAGAATGTCATCTTCAGACTTATATATTTCTTGTTGCTCAACAATTTCAGAAGGAAGGGGAAAAACTTGGTCATGACCTTCAACATCATTTTCCTCATATTTAATCAAATATTTATGAGAACATAGAACAACAGATGTATCATAACAACGACTAACAGATGTATCAAAATCCTTGTTATCATCAATTTCATCATTAATGTAATTCCCAACATCATATTTTTGAATAAAAGGATCAGAAGAAGACTCATATGTAACTAAATATTCCTCCACTACCTCAACAGAAAAATCCCTTTTATTTTCACTACTAGAAGAACTAACAAGTGGTTGTCGAATATGAGATCCAAATTCTTCACAATAGTTTTCAAAAAGTAAAGCAGTTTGAAAAAACCTTTTACAATGCTTACCGAATGCAGCATGGAACTGTTCCAGGGAGGAGATGCTAGCAAGGAGCATGTAATATAATAGATATAAAATGTATGCAAAACAGAAATAAAATGCTAGTAATTGCAGAATAACAACAATATAACCAGAACATTCACCACAATAACACTGAAATGATATAAGAATAATAACAAAAATAACACTTTGAATCTGAAAGGAATGTTCACGGGCCTCTTCAAGGGGGAAACCTCCAGTTGAGTAGATCTCTATTGCAATAGTATCCAAGCTAGGGTTCTCATACCCTTGACTCCTATTTATACTAAAAAGAAGCACCTAGAGGAAGATCCTTCTAGAAGAGAAAGCTTCTATTAGGTTTTCTTACATCTTCCTTATTCTATTTTATTGAAAGGCATTATTAATATTGACCTTTATTACATCCAAATATATTTTTCTACCTATGTGCGGGTTAGGACCCTAACATGTCTATCCCCTTAAAAACAACCTTGTCCTCAAGGCTTGAGATGAGGAAATTGTTGCAGAATGGTAGTTGGTTCCCAAGTGGCGTCTGCTGGAGTTGTATCTTTCAAATGGACTAGCACTTCCTTGATTGTTCTCTAACATAGGCGACACTCACGCTATTCCAAAACGGCTTCTGGTTGTAGCCAAATGGATCCTTCTTCAACTAACTCTGGAAGGTTGGTTTGAATTTGACACTTAGCTCCAATCACCTTCTTTAAGCATGAAACATGAAATATAGGATGTAGCTTTGAATGGCTTGGAAAAGATAACTGATAGGCAACTTGGCCCACACTCTTGAGCACGGTATAAGGACCATAAAATTTGGGCGCTAGCTTCTGACAATGCTCGGCCTTGAGGGAAGTTTGCTTGTAAGGTTGCAGTTGAAGAAACACCTGATCCCCTTCTGCAAATTGACATTCAGAGAGACCTTGATCTGCTTGTTTCTTCATGTGATTTTGTTCCATGATCAAATTCTCTTTGAGGGTATAGAGAATAACCTCTTGAGTTGTAAGTGTTAGGTAAACCACCTGGACCTTCGAGGCACCCGGTAAGTATGAGAGAATTGAAGGTGGCTTCTGTCCATATACTGATTCAAAAGGAGTCATGTGTGTAGCTGTATGGTATGAAGTGTTGTACCACAATTCAACTAGGGGTAACCATTGAGCCCACTGATTTTTCTTTTCCGAGGCAAAACACCTCAAATATGTTTCCAAACACTTGTTGACAACTTCCGTTTGGCCATCAGTATAGGGATTATAAGATGTGATGAGATGCAATTATGTGCCTTGTATCTTGAATAGGTCTTGCCAAAAATTGCTTGTGAAAGTTGGGTCACGATCAGAAACAATAGAGTGTGGCATGCCATGAAGCTTGAAGACCTGATCCATGAAGATTTGAGCCACTGTGGATGCTATAAATAGGTGTTGAACGGCCCATAAATGAGCATACTTGGAAAGGCGATAAACAACCACCATGATGATGGATTTATTTCCCGATTTGGGTAAGCCGGTAATAAAATCCATAGAGATATCCTTCCAAATAGTAGGTGGAATCAGGAGAGGTTGTAGTGTGCCCGATTATTTGAGTATTTCTCTCTTGTTGCATTGACACACGTCACATTCAACTACAAAATTATGAATGTATTGTTTCATACCATCCCAAAAAAATGAACGTTTGACCCTGTCATAGGTTTTGGCGAACCCAGATTGCCCTACTGTGGGTGTAGCATGAATCTCAGAAAGCACAGTGGATTTAAGCTTTGATTGTTTACTTAAATACAAACATCCTTTCTATCGAATTTCCTCATGGATCCAAGAGTACCCTAGGGAAGATGGAGCATTGGACTGCAATTGTGGGATCAACTACGAACTTTTGGGATCTTGTAGCCATTCCTAGCGAACGACTTGCATCCAATGTGGTACAATGAATGAAAGAGAAAAAAGGGATCCTTCATCTTCATATTTTCGATAAAGTGCATCCGTAACCACACTGTCTTTTCCTTTCTTATAAATGATCTCATAATCATATCCAAAGAGTTTAGTCACCCATTTTTGTTGTTCTGGGGAGGAAATGTGTTGTTCCAAAAAATACTTGACGCTTTGATTGTCTGTCTTAATTTGGAACCATTGCCCCAATAGATAAGTATGCCACAGATCCACAACATGCAGAATAGCCAACATTTCCTTTTCATAGATGGATTTGCCTAGATTTATTTCAGATAGTTTCTTGCTAGTAAAGGCCAAAGGTCGACCCTCTTGCATAAGGACAACACCAATTCCTTTCCCCGAGGCATAACATTCCAACACGAAGGTCTTTGTGAAATCGGAAAGGGCGAGGATTGTAGTGGTGCACATGGACATATTCAAGGTTTGAAAAGCTTGAGCAGCGGTTTGAGTCCAAGTGAAAGAGTTCTTTTTTAGGAGGGCGGTGAGAGGTGCTACAATCTTCCCATAATTCTTAACAAACTTGCGATAATACCTTGTTAAGACTAGAAATCCACGCAAGCTCTTAAGAGTCTTTGGGTGAGGCCAGTCTTGCATAGCTTCAATAGTTTTAGGATCCACCCTGAAGCCATCTTTTCCAACCATATGACCCAAGTATTCTACTTCTGAGGTGCCAAAATCACATTTAGACTATTTCAGGAAAAGTTGGTGCTAAGAGAGTAGATGGAGAAATCGATCCACATGAGCAAGATGGTTTGTCCAGGTTTTGCTTTATATGAGGATATCATCAAAGAAAACTAACACAAAATGGTGGAGAAAAGGACGAAAGACATGATTCATGAGGCTTTGGAAGGTGGAGGGGGCATTACGCAAGCCAAAGGGCATGAGGAAAAACTCACAGTGGCCCTCATGAGTTGTAAAGGAAGTCTTGGGAATATCTACCTCTTTCATACATATCTGGTGGTATCCTGAACGAAGATCCAGTTTAGTGAAGAATTGGGTGCCACTCAATTCATCCAAGAGGTCATCAATGACATGAATGGGGAATTTGGCTTTGATGGTAAGTTTGTTGAGGACACGAAAGTCAGGACACATTCGCCAAGAACCTTCTTGCTTCAGGACCATGACCACAGGAGACGAATAGGGGCTTGTACTAGGGCAGATAACGCCTGCATAAAGGAGTTCCTGGACCATTTTCTCAATTTTATTTTTTTGGGAAAAGGGGTGATGATACACATAGATATTGGGAGGAAGGCTTCTTGGTACAAGGGGAATGGAATGATCATGAACACCACGGGAAGGAGGGAGGCCTTGGGGAGTGGAAAATACCAATTGCTGTTTAGAAATTATGTCTTGGAGGTCTTGTGGTACCGAGGGTGTCTCTGTTGCTTGTATGGCATGGAGTTGGGAGATAACACCAGAATGACCCTTTTTTAGCAGATTTTCCATGCGATGGGAACTAATGATCTCAGGTGAACCGACGGTGATGACTTGGAACTTATATTGGTGGCCCTCCTGGGCGAATTGCATGGTTAAGTATTTAAAATCCATGATAATGGGAGCCAAATTCCTTATCCAGTCTGCACCCAGCACAATGTCACAACCTCCCATGTCGATAGAAAACATATGGAATTTCAAGTGGTAGTCACCAATTTGGAGATGCACATTTTCACAACGTCCTCCACATTTCATGGAACCACTACTCGCAATCATGATTTGGAAATTATTGATGGCATGGATGTAGCAATGAGTTTCTTGGTCAATGCGATGATGAATAAAATTATGGGTGCTGCCACTATCAACCAGAATGATGACCTTATGATGTTTGATGTAACCGATTAGCTTGAGGGTTTGGGGAGTGGAGAAGCGAGTGAGAGAATTGAGGGAAATGACTGGCTCTACTCCGGGAGGGTCCGAGGGAGGGGTTATGTCAGTGGATTCAGGTGATTCAAACATAGAGGGGGTTTCTTCATCTTCTTCCAAAATCTCCTCGGAGATGGCCATAAAAATCTTATGTTCTTTACACTTGTGGCCTGGGAAATATTTGTCATCATAGTCATAATGGAGGCCTTTGAGTTGGCATTCAACCATTTTAGCCCGGGTCAATGTTTGGATCTTTAGTGGAGCATAGGGAGTAGTGGGATTTATTGGTTTAGGGCGGGGGATGAAGGAGGGTTTGCGGTTTTGAGAAGATACAACCTCTTGTGCTTATTTATTTCTTTTGGTAGCCTCCACCCAACTCTCAGGCCAAGCCATGAGGACATGGGCTTGAATTTCATCCTTGAGGCCGCTAATAAAACACTCTTAGAAAAAGGCATCAGACATGCCCTCTGTTCTAAAATCCAAGCGCTCAAAGGCAGATATAAAGTCTTCCATTGTTCCTAATTGTTTCATCTTTTTCAAACGACCCAAATGGTTGGTGTTAGTGTCAAAGAATTCATAAATCTCTGCCACAAATTGTGTCCAAGCAATATACCCTTGACGAGAATTTTTTCTCCATTGCCACCATTGCCAACGTTCTTGATCTAGATGGAGAACACCATATCGGAGTTTTTCCAAGTCATATGTAATGCTTCATAAGGAGAAGTAATGTTCCATTTGGGTTACCCAACCAGTGGGGTCTGAGCCATCAAATTTGGTCACATCCACCCATGGAAGGCATAGGTCACATTGAAAGTGATGGTTCCGCAAGGTATGGGAATGAGAGGAATGGTCACCTTCAGTATGTGGGGCTGAGGAAGAGGAAGGGTTATCTATAGGGATATGCAGTTTGGTGCAGAGTGCTGAAAATAATGATTCAAGTTGGGTCGTGAGGTCTTCTTTGATTTCGCCCATTGACGACTGCATCGTTGTATTGATGGATGCAACATTGGCACTGAGTTGTTTCACTTATTGTTGTGTCTCAATGAGACCAGATTGCAAGGTGTTGAAGTGAGCTTCCAAGTCTTGGCTACGAGTATGGGCCATGAGGATGGGAGAACTGAAAAGGGGCGGGTGGGGTAAATTTTTTTTCTCCGAAAAAATGATATGGATGAATGTGATAAGGGAGAAGAGATGAATCCAATGGAATAGGTCTGAAATAATGGTGAAAAAAATTCCAGACTTTTTTTTTTATTGAGTTATACTGTGGTTTGAAGAATACTAGAGAGAGGAAATGCCCAAATGCTTAACCAGAAAGAATTGTGTATTTACTTGGAAACCCGAACATAGTTACGCAGCAATAGATCTTGTCTGTTTTAATTTGTTTATGTTTCTGTCCCCAAGGGTTAGGTATTTAAGGGTTCTATAGACAAGGGTTTGCCCTGTGCTATAGCTCTCTGATATACATGCGGGGTCCAACAGTAGTACTCGGCCCAATATCTTAGGGCACTAACTAAGGAGGATAGACCATACCCTTAGCCGTACTACCTGACTACCCAGGTACTAGAGA